>JAHHUM010001773.1:100000-248910 GCA_036173005.1 Crenichthys baileyi | reverse complement strand
GATTCTGATTGGACTTTTCTAGTTTTCAGAGAAACTGAATTTGTTTAACTTTTTTATTTAAATATCAGAAATTACCTTTCACTAATTTTCTGCTTTATTAAGATGTACTGGTAGATTAGGTTTTAGCAGACTTGCTAAATATCTTCTTGTTTTTCTTCTAACTCAGTCTCTTTTATTTTTAAACCATGCACTTTAAAATAAACATATTTTTAGCTTTAAATATTGGATTTTATTTTTTTTAACCACAATGTTTCCATCTAATTTTTTTAGTATGCACATTAAATATTTGTTTCTACAGTCTCTATAGGGTTTTTGTAAGACTGGCTGCATGGAAAATATTTTGGTTTCATACAGAATACGTTACCGTTCTATTACTTTTGGCAAGATTGCATAGAGTAAATTATCAAAGCACAATGGGTACATTTCTAAAACAAAGACTGCTCAGTGAAATCAGCAGCCATCACACATCTAAGGGTGCTGAGCTGAAATGTATTTTCGAGATGCCAGGAGGAGGAAGAAAAAACAGGAATGGAAGAAGGTTTTTGAAGGAGCACCAACTGTCAGTGATGCTGCACTGTGTTCCTTTCATACAGTCATTGCTCTACACTGATGCTCCTTTGAAGATAGATTACATCTTGTTTTAGGTGTAAAAGTAGATCACACTCTGCCTTTTGCACATGAAATGGCTCACTCTGACATAATGGGAATGAAGCCTTGTACTGCCATTGTCATTAACTGTGTAAGCGACCCCCCCTCTCTCTTTCCTCACTCCTCTCTTGTCTTTATTGTGTTTAGTGTGAATTCTATACCTGTTGAAGTTCACTAGTGTTCTTTTCATTGTCTATCTAACCCATCCCCATTTGTGCTTTTTTTGTTGCCCTGTGTGTGTGCTGTTTCATCCCTGTTCCTGTGGTGTGCATCTCTGGTGTACGTGTGTGTTCTCTGCACAGTTAACTATAGAAAAAGACAGACTCAAAGAGGCTCAGAGACTCATCAGGGAATCTGAAGCCAAGGTGGGTGTCTTTGTTGCATGCTTGGCCCTTGACACATAAATCCAACATTTAATCGCCTTCAAATCCAAGTATCCAGTAGAGGAATGAAGGATTATGGTGTTTTAAATTGTCAAATTGATTGTGAGACTGATCTTTAGTCCTTTTTGCATGTTTGCTCTGCACCCTAATGACCCGTTCAGACCTGGTATTAACATGCATCCTGCCTATTTGGATAAAAGCAGACCTTGCAAGGTGTGGCTGTCAACTGTTGGGATCAAAATATGTCCTTATCTGCTTTACATTCAAATACACGTGTAGTCACATAATTCAGTGAACTGTGAGCGAAACAGAAAAAGCAATGTTTTATTTAGACATTAACATTTCTAAGATTCATCAGAGTTACATTTTTGTTACCTTGTTTTAGCTACAGAATGTTTAATTATGTAGCTTAACAGATGTGATATGGGATAAGAAGAAAAGTAAAATTTGACTTCATACAGCGTAGCAAAAGTGCAAAATCCACAATATTATTCACGTTTTCTTCCAATATATTACAAAAACTAAGAAGTCCTAAGTTCTTAGTTTTTACAAAAACGAATACAAATTGAGAAACTTACAAACAAATCTGTTTTCAGATCAGAATATTCCTGTCCTGATTTGAGAAGTCCATGTATTTCAGTTTTCTTGCTTTTTTAATTCTAAGGAGGCCCTAATGCCAGAAAAGCATTAAAAACATAAAAAATAATTTTATGGTGAGTTTTTACAAACAGAATAAAGGTTTCGTAAATCTGAAACTGTCTTGTATAGAATATCTGTTCATTGTAGTTACTTAGTTCAGGTTTGATCAGCCAGAGTATTTTAGATTTTGAGGTAGCGATTATAAAACGCTGTCCGTACTTAAAAATAACCTGCAAAATGGCCCTTTAGTCTAGCACCAATAGGAGGCTCTGAAGCAGGGTTAGCCAGTCGCAGTATTCCCCAACTGCCTAAAAAAATCTGTTGTCGGTCAGCACCATATGCACACAACGGAACAAATCTAATTGAAAAACTCAAACATTGATACAACAGCATATCCTGGCTAAAGCAACCCTTAGAAACATGCCAAAAATCCAGACCTTCACGCCTGTGGCTCACAATAATAGATTACAGTTAGCACAGTTGCTAGGTAGTGTTTTGTGAGACAGGTTTTGCTTTTAGATGAAATTTTGTGGAGTTTTCATTTGTGACATGTCGTTCTACAACATCTTGTTGCACCTCTAGCAATGGTGGGGGGACATTTTGCAATACAGTGATCATATCTGGTATTCAAGAAAACAGTCAGAAAAGACCCATCAGACTATAAAGGAAGCTCACCCATATCACAACCTGATTTTGTCCCAGACAACCTTCAAAGCTGGTATAGAAAACCCTTCTGTTTAGAGAGCGTTTACACCATGTTTAGAGTTTTCTGGACATGATTGGGTCACCAAATATGGATGTCAGTGCCAGATGTGAACGGGCTGTAAGATACACTGTATTAAAACACCATTTTAATTAAAATAATAGTGAAGGTAAGTGTATTAAAATCAACAAATTTTCTCATTGAGATTGAAAAGCTGTATTTATTAAGTTGCAAAATGAAAAGACTCCTCTTATTTAGAGAAATTACATCTTTCTGTATATTTAAGGTATTTGATCAAGCAACAGGTAACAGTCCGGCACTGCGGTAGGGGTTGGAACCACACAGACACAACATGCCTTGTCTGCAGTCTTCATATGTAAACACTTGTGATTGAGTGTTTCTATCAGAGATGGGATCATGGAGGACATTAAATCACATCATGTTCAGATCATCCAGACGAAGATGACCTCTTCATGGAAGGCCTAAAGACTAAATGGGACCCACTAAACTTGGAAGCAAACATTTTTTAAAGTGTTGTTAATAATAAATGTTTTGGGCAGATATAAAGACTGGGAAATATTTGAGCTTTCTCTCTATAAATTGTCCAAGGCCTGTTAAAATTTCTGCCCTATATTAATTCTGTTGAAAATTTAGTAGGATGTCTAAACTGGGGAAAATAGTCAATTATTGAGTAGTTTTTTTTTTATTTCTGGTATTGGAGCTCATCATTGATAGATCAGAGGAAGATAGATCGAAATGGGGGCCCTTAACTATGAAAACAAATCTGCTCTAATTCAGCAGCTAATTTGAATCCATTCTCTCCCATTACCCTTAAAAGATTGACAGACTCGTAATCCCCGTGTGGGTTTTTTTTTGTTTTTTGTTTTTAGGCGAAAGGCTCTGAGCAATATGAGCGAGGAGCTCCCTGAAGAATGCCTTTTTTAATTTTTGGCCCTAATAAGAAATCAGTCAATGCCATTATGTAATGAAACGCCGTGTAACGTCTTTAAATATGAAACCAATTACATTTTTACGCACGCAATCAAGTGACTGGGGAAATGTACATAGTGGTGGAATTGCTTTTGGAAATGAGAAGTGGAAATGCTTTTCGGTTAGAGGAGACATCTAATCTAAGCCTAACTGGAGCAACAGTGTCTGTAATTGTGCAATTGGCATAAAGTGTATTCCTATAAACATTCCTTTTCTTTCGGCCTTGTAGTGGACTTTCTCCGGCTTCCTGCTAATTTGAAATGTTTGATTGTGCGGACATGTCTCAGGTTATAATTACATTTCTGCTGACTGTTTTAATGGCTCTCTATTGTAAGCACTCATTATGAGCTCTTTATGTGAAAGCAACATTCTTATCTATTGTAAGATAGTTGTTTTAATTTTAAATTTTTTTTTTAATTTAACATTTTGCCCAATGTTTAAGAGTTCCCCAAGAAAATTATGGAAATCAAAAAGACCCACTTTTAGTCAAAAACTGTGCCTTCTGTGAACCGTATAGCAACATGTTGCTTGAATGTGGCTAAACTCTGAACAATAAGATAAACTGGTGTATATTTGCTAGCAATGGGAAAATATAACACAATGCAGAGGGTTTTGGTTCCAGACACGGTTACGATCAGAGTTAGAACTCAGTTTATTGTGAAGTAAATGTAACAACAGTGAGTTTGTTTTGGTAATTTGGTGCAGAAAAAACAGTAAAGAATGAAGCACATTTCGGCACTGTGTGTGTTTAAAGTCCAACAAGGGCAAGAGATGGAAACGTGTGCAAATGCTTAGACTCCTGACTACCAGAGAACCAAATCATGCTTTATCCTAATTTTTTACCTTTTCCAATTTGAGATAACATAAGACGGAAAGTTTTGGTCCTGAAGTATATGATTAATTATTGTTTTCGAAGGCTCAAATGATCTGAATTGTTGCCACCTCAGATGCTTTTTCCCTGGACTAGAACATAATGGACCCTTGTCCTGCATCAGAAATTAGCTTTTTATTTTATTCAATGCCTCATTTTACCAAAGTTCAACACAAAAAACTGCTTAGAAAAGTAATTTTGGAACATACGTACATTAAAATGTTGAATTGCAAAGAAAAATGGGGAAACGCATTTTAGCAATATTGTACACGGATCCTATATTTAATCTCCTGCTTAGGAAAGTCAAGGAAGGCCCATGTTGGTTTGAATTTGATCTGTGATTTACAGCAGTGCAGAAATCAAGTGTTAGAGAAGAAACACATACATTTTTGACCCCATTAAGGCTTTCTCCTGCAGTGGGATTGTGACATTTGCTTATTATAACAGATTCAGGTGTAAATCAGCTAAAAAGTGCCTCAGTCAGGATGTTGTCTGTTAAAGACTTTTCCATTTTGCTTTTGCAGATTGCTGCAGGCCCAGCTGCTCCTGGAGCACCACCTCCACCACCGCTACCGGGGGGTGCACCACCTCCACCTCCCCCACCTCCTCCTCCCCCACCTGGTGGCTGTCCTCCACCCCCTCCACCTCCTCCTCTGCCTGGCCACGCTTCTATTCCACCTCCTCCACCCCCAGGTGGAGGACCCCCACCACCTCCGCCTCCCCCAGGTTGTGGCCCCCCACCTCCTCCGCCCCCCTTTGGGGGTATTGGTGGTCCTCCTCCACCTCCTGCGTTATCTGCTGTCAAGCTGCCTTATGGACTGGAGCCAAAGAAGATTTACAAGCCTGAAACTGTGATGAAGAGGGTCAACTGGTCCAAGGTATGGTAATCTGTGCATTGAACAGTAGTGATGCAGTTCACTGTTTATCTGATACAAGGGTCTAATGGAAATGTTATTACTCTGTTTACCAATTAAATTTATGCAGTCTGCACACCGTCACATCACATTCTACATCTACTTCAGTAGGTTCTTGATCTTTAAGGCCTCCACAGTATAATGTTAAGTTCAAACCAGAAGGAGATTTATCCCAAAGCGCCCTTAATCTATTTAAACAGGCGTTCTACCAGATGCCACACTATTCTTCTCACAACACCTATTTGAAAGGATTCGACAGTAAACAATTTTCAGTGCTCAGATGTCATTGAATTTGCACCATCTTAGCCTATTTGGAGGAAGAATGTGTTGTGTAATGTGTCATCACATTTAAAAACAATTTCAACGGTACATTCTCCTCCACCTGGGTTATATTTTACCATGGACATTTTATTTGTTGTCTCAGTAAAATTTAGCGTCAATTTAATGCTTTAACACTAACTGTGCCCGTGTGCTTCAGTCTTTAGTTACAGACTGCAAACAAAATGTCAGATTTTTTTCTTCTATAGTCGTGCTCATAATGCAAACTACGTCCAGTGGGATTTAGTGGACTCATGTCTTCTTTTTTGTCTTCTTTTAATGTGCCATTTATAAATACACCTTTTTAGCGTATGCAGATTAATTCAGAAAATGATCAAGGTGTAGAGCAAAGCTTTCAGTTACATTTTGTGATGCTGCTGGATAAACCTCTTTTTTTTCTAAGATCATATAGCAAAATAATCCACCTTTATTGGTCCCAATGTTGTCCGACCTTCCAAAACAACTTAAAAGTAGATCTGAAGCATTTTTAGAAGTCTAATTGTGGCACAAAGTAAATTACCAGTTTCATAAGGATCAGGGTAAACAGACAATGTTCTTATTTACAACTGGGAAAAGCAAATGGCCTCAAATTCTGTGCCTGGTTATTTTAAACTTTTTCAGGAAAATCAAGAAACAAACAGAACTCCTCCTTTGTAAATTGAAGTCTCTAACACTTTAAAAGAAGGAAGGTAATGTTGGCTCAGAAGAACACATAAATATAACCATGAGCTGTTTTGTTCGAGGTTAAACATTGGTTTAAGTAAGCCAGCAAATATATGACTGCTATGAGAACGTATTCAAACTACACGAGTAGAGACTGCAGTCAGCTAACTTGAAAAATGCATAGCTGAGTTGGAGAGTGTTTTCAGAGCAATGATCAAACCGAAGGTGGATCCTTTGATGAATCACACATCTAACATCTATTACATTGACCTTTATGTTGACTTGTACGGATTCCCTCAGAACTAGTGTTCTTATATTTCCTTACAGTGAAGTATGTGAATAAAATCAATTCTGCCCAAGCAGTACTGGGAAAACTAGGCCAGTTTCTGGTGAATTGTTATATTAAAAGGAACAAAGTACTAAGTGACACAACAGGAGGGAAATCCAGGTCAGTTGTAACCAAACTGAAGTGTTCCTTACAAACTCTAGATTTGCAATTTCCGAATCCTACCCGTTTCCTTAGTTGTTAGTTTCCCACAACAGCAGCGTGTGAGCTCATTCTTTCTCTGATTTACAAAATACGGAAAGCAACAATTCAATTTATGATTATCAGTCCCCAGGGAGGCATTTGTTTGCACCTTGATCCAGTATCATCGATAATATAACTCGTTTTTAAGCGTTGATGTGGTTTTGCATACATGATTTGTGTGTGTGTACTAAGGAACAAATGACCACTGTCTGCACAAGTGTTCATAAACAGGTTAAAGGGCAGGGGGATTAACCTTGCCTCTGCAGGTAATTCAGTTTGATGATGCAAATGAAATTCATAACCACCTGAAGAAAAACAATCTGCTTCTCTTGTGTCAGTGAAGTGGAACATGAGTCATCTGTCTTGTCTATATGGAGCAGATGGAAGTACACATGTGCCAGGTTTGACTACTATTCAGTTGTATAAAAGAGAAGGCAACAGCACATAGTATGCTGATTCAACTTTACTTTTTCACATTAACATGTTGTTTTAAAGCAGATGGTACACCACCCTTCTTACTCATCAGCATTGCTATATATGTGGTAAAGTTGTGTAAAAAAACCCAATAAAAATCATATTTTAGTGCATTGACATAAGTCCATGTCAAAATATTTCAGAAAAAGTTAATTTTTTCAGTTTGAAAATAAACCTTCACATCTAGAAATAGTTGTTTTTATGAAAAATCATCACTACTGCTGATAAAAAATTTTCTCTGTGGTAAAAGTATAACATGACAGAGAGACCCATTACTATTAGCCACTCTTCAAAATAGGAAAGAATAGAGAACATGCCATTCAAGTGAGTCACATGTACGTTTTTCTTTACAAGTCAGCAAATGGCATCAAGAAAGTAGCTACCTGCCTAAAGTTGCAACAATTAAAACATTAAAAACAACTGAGTCTGTGACAAACAAGGCTGCATGAGGATCTATGTCAATCTTACCACCATACACTGGATTAGGATGATACGGGAGGAAAAACTGAAAATCTGAAAATTCTCACTCTAAGAGGACTGCAGCAAAGAGCAACATAATGGTGTCACAAGTCTCCATAACTTATTCCAACCTACATGCCAACCTATTGTGTGGAAAGTATTCCAGGAAAAAGTCAGTTCTGTCCTACCATCACAAGTGTAAACACATAGTTTGCTTAACACAATTTGGACTTTAATTTGAGCCATGGGCTTTAGTCAAATAAGATTAGGTTTAAGCATTTTAGCAATAAACACTCCAGGTGGGTCTGGTGTAAAACTAAGAATAATTGTGCCTAAAAGCCCCTCATGCCAACTATTAAATTTGGTGGAGAATCATGCCAAAGGCCAGAGAAACTCTGAAGTAGTACAGGGTATCATGAAATATTTAGAGTAACAGGAGATTTAATATAGAAATATTTTGGCCTGTGCCAGAAAACTGAAAATGGATCATCGTGGGATTTTTCAGGATTATGATTGAAAACATATCAGAAATGGTTCAGCACACTAGAAATCAACATCTCTCATGGCAATCTGAGTCAGTAAATCTGTATCCTAAGGAAAAGCTGTAAGGTGAGCACAAAAGAAGGGAGCATAAGAGAAGACCCATGACTCTGGTTGATCTAGAGCAGTCCATAAACGTTTTGTAACAAGTATGACGTCATTACCTTTATACGACAGGACTGAAATTGAAAAAAAATTCAGAAAGGTACCTAGAAGCCAGAAAGGTATGAGATTCTTCGCCAACTCTGATGTATAAATCCAACATTCCTACCTATAGTGGTAAACACTTAACCACTGAAGGTAGCCCAAGGACCACCGGTGGTACTTCAACCACAGCTTGGGATCTAGAGGGATGCTATCTTATTGGCAAAAAACTGGATTACATGAGGTAAAAACAACAGGGGTGGCACTGTCGATTTTGTTAAAAAAAAGAATACATTTTAACACATTCTTCTTCTAAATAATAATAATAAATGTACTTAGTTGGGGTTTTCTAAAAAAAAAAATCACTAACATTATGCTTTTGCAAAAAAATTTATTATTATTTTAAGGCCTTTTATTCCATCTTCACTAGGGCTTAATAAATGTGCCAATAAATGTGGTTGGCACCCTATATATTTTTGCTTCATTGTAACAAACAACTACTCACTGCACTTCAATTTACAGTACCATTTTCTGTTTAAGTGCAGGTTGCAACGGCTATGCATTATTAGCCTAAAGCAATACTACAACACATGCACATGGGACGGGTCTAACACAGGCTTACATAAGGAAATGTCAGCTTTTAATTGCCAATCGCTTTTAAGGAGTTATTTCCTGCATTTATGTTCTTTTTGGTGTGTTAGTAAATCTCACTGAACATTAAGATTAAGTAGGCCACTGTAACAAAATGAAATTATGCTCTAGCTTCCATTTCAGCTAAATAATATTAGCCCATTACTATTTATAATATCAGATTTTAGCATAATATTAAAATCTTGATTATAGATATTTATGAGCATGTGAAAATGACTTTACAAAGGAAGCACGAACACACTGGGATGAAGAAAATAACCACTGCTGCACAAAGCGCCACGAGACAGGCTCATATTTAAGCTCGACATTGGCTCATTAGCTCAAGTTGTAATAAATGCCTTCCCTTAAACACACAGAGGCTATCTTTATTCTGCTCAGGCTCTGCAGGAAAATCTCACAGCCACTTAATGGACTAAGAGTTCAACAGCAAAATATTAACAAAATTAAAAGACAGAAAAAGGCCAATGTCAAATATTAAAGGCCAAACATAACCAAAAGAAACTGCAAAGCATATTTTTAAACACTTGTTAATCTTCCGGATTAAAGATATATTTGGAGTCGGGCGGTTAAAAACTACAATGCCCATGTAATGTCCAAAGCAAAAGTATTCATACCCCATTAATATGTTCATATTTTGTCATGTCTCATCTGGAAACGTCAGTGTTTCTTAGGATTTTATGTGATAGACCAACACAAAAGTTTTGATAATGGAAAGGAAGTGGAAGTAAACACCTTTACTAACAAAAATCTAAAATCTGACATTGTATGTTTAGCTGTCTAGGTATATATCAATAAATAAAAAATGTTTTTGTCAGTATTGTCTACATTTAAAAAAGATTTGGGATGCACATTTTACGCTATGTGAATTCACAAAATCTAAATCCTGAAATCATTAAAAAATTTTGAAGCCATTGTTAAAATGTGGTATCAGGACTCTTTAGTGAGATATTTTTGATTTTTAGTACAAATTGTTTGTTTCTGCTCAAGTAGAGTCCAATTTACCTAAATAGGACAGGTATTATTATTGGTTGCAGTAGCAGCAGTAAAAGCGGCTGTGGGAGCTGCAGCAGTCACGGCAATAATATTCATTTATTTTCCACACCTACTTCATCCCCTTCAGGGTCACAGGGGATTGGAGGCTTTCCTGGTATCATCTGGTGAGAGGCGGAGTACACCCTGGACAGGTTGCAAGTCTATCAAAGGCCAACTGGAAGCTCTTAAGAAAAAGAGCCAAACTCTCTCTCCCACACACACACACACACACACACACACACACACACACACACACACACAAAACTGACTCCTTTAGTGAGTTTAGACCAGTTTAGAATTACCAATTAACCTAAAATGCACCCTATTCGGACAACGGGGGTGCCCAAAGAAAAGTCTCAGTCATGTGGAGAATGTTCAACCTCCACTCTCGGTCCAATCTGAGATAATACAGAGAGCCTTTTCTCAGGATTTTTACATTAATTTAGAATTAAAGCTTTAATAACTAGGCAGTGGTGGTCGGTTAGGATAAATAAGCTACTTTGGGTGTGAGTCCCTGTCTATTTAATTTTTTAAGTGTTAGCTGTGCAGTGAGGCAGTGGTTAGCATTTTGTCTTCTAGCAACGAGGTTCCAAGTTTGAATCCAACCCTATGTGCATAGAGTTTGCTTGTTCTCCCCTTGCATGTGTGGGATCTCTCCGGGTACTTAGGCTTCCTCCTAGAGTCTATAAACATGACTTTTAATGCTCTCTTTAAATTGCCCGGAGGTATGAATGTGTGTGTGCTTGGTTTTTTGTTGTGTGTTTCTATGTTGTCCAGGATGTCCCCAGCCCGTCTCCCCAGTGACTGCTGGAGATAGGCACCACCACCCCACGACCCTGCAAGAATCAGCAGGTTGGATGGATCGAATGAAGTTTCAGCTGCTCCCTTTGATCACTGTTCCCGGATAGCGTGCAGTAACCGAAGTGGGAAAAAATAATGCAGATTCTCTTTATCTGTGCTTCACTGAAAACAAGCCTGTATAGAAAGTTTCATAAACCTCCATTAACTCAGCCAGTGAACTCCCTAACATGGTCGCATTTAACACCATTACTACACGGCCTTGAGGACAATTGTCGAGTACCAGCTGTAACTCTGTCTGCGTTGCATAAGTGCTGTTTTTACATCTCTTTCTTTACATAATTACTCTGGATTGAGGATGATGGTGGTGGTTTTGCAATAAGTGAAATGCTAAGCTGGGCCTGCAATAAAAAGCCACAATAGAGATACTTCAGGGGCTTTCAACAGAACGTATAGCAGAAGAGAAATAGTGTCACATGCATTATTAGGTAGTAATAACTGTAACAAGCCAGGGGTAACTTCAGTTCTCACCAGACAATACAAATATACAATCATTTTCAGACATTTAACCCCCTAAATGTATGGAAAGGCAATATTGAATCAGATACATAAACATTTTTTTGTTCATGCATTAAAAATGTGCTCTACCTGGGTCCCTTGAACACAGTTGATGATCTGTTAGGCCCTGTTTACATGACGTTTTCTGGTGAAAATGGAAAAGTTTAGTTGCGTTTCTACTGTTCGTTTATACGACATCCGCATGTTTTCTCTCACAATGGCACTATTTGAAAACTGGTGGTGTAATAGTTTGAAAACGTCACGGTCTCCGGGATAAATGTAATCATTCTGAAATTAGTAGAAATGAACGCGCACTTGCACAACATAACGGCTGCCAACCAAATTAAAATCAACAGAAGACGAAGATATCAACATTGACAAGGGCAGATTGCAGAGTACTTACTTGTGCTGCTGACTTTTTCGAATACAATAGTTCTCCAACAAAGTGCTCAGTGCTCATGATGATTTAGTTTCATAGAACATGCTGCCAAGTAGTGGTGTGGGGGGGGAATTATACAATTTTCACGTCTCTACTGTTGCCGTGTGAACGGAGATTGTAATTAAAATGAGACACTGAAACCGAAAATAAATTACATTTTCAATTGATTTTTTTCTCAGCAATATGTATTCCAATTCAACTTTTAGTGCAAAGTTTTGAAGAAGTTTTCAAAGGTATTTTTTACATTCTATATAGTAGTCCACCATTTATCGCAGGGGTTTTCGTTACGGAACCTCCTGCAATAGACGAAAATCTGCGAAGTAGTGACCTTATTGTATTATTTATGTTTTAAAGCTTTTTAAACCCTCCCCATACTCTTTATTAACCTTTTCGTTACTGTTATTAACCATTCCCACACTCTGACACACTTTCTACACTCTAAAACTTATCATTTAAACAACCTATGAAATTCTATATGGGTACTCACCAGTGAATACATTATAGCTCTTTGAAGGCACCAGTTCATCAGGCGGTGCAGTGTTTTCGCCCTCGTCCATAACTTCTTTTTTGGCTAAAGGCATAGGTGTAATTAGTGTCTTTCCAAGTGAGGAACATAGTTATGGGGAGTTGCTGAAACGGCTTTTTCTTCGGGGTGATGGTGATAGGGTGGGTTGTTGGTTCGAACTCCCACTCTGTCCGTCTCAGTCGTTGTGTCCTTGGGCAAAACACTTCACCTGCCTTGCCTACTGATGGTGGTCAGAGGGCTTTGTGGCGCTGATTGTATGGCAGCCTCACTTCTTTCAATCTGCCCCAGGGCAGTAGAGTACCACTGTCAGTGTGTGAACTTGTGCATGAATGGGTGGATGACTGATTGTATTGGAAAGCATGTTTAGGTCCTCTGATTTGAAAAAATGCTTTACAAGTGCAGGCCATTTACCATTTTGTGGCGAGAACAGACATGCCACCCTTGATTCTATTTGAGTACTGCAACCAAGGAAGCATCTGGGGTTTCTATTCTAAAGTCACTCGCTGAAGTTCTTGGTTGCGAGGCGATCAAGTGTTAGTCCAACCTCCTCTTCTTCTTGAACCCGTAGTTCCTCTTCCTCTTCTTTGCTTGTTCTATTGGTTGCTGAGCCAATCAGCGCCCAGGATATAGAACGCAGTGCTTTGGTTTAGACCGCAAAAAGTGAACTGTGATATGGCGAGGGAACACTGTACATGAAAACTGATACTTTTTTGTGAACTTTAAATCTATCTTTAGATAGTGGACACCTCTGGAGAACTACAGTGAAAGTGTATTCATTTAGTTTTTAATTGAAGTAGATGGTAGAAAAAAATGCTGAAAGCATATACAGGGGTTGGACAATGAAACTGAAACACCTGGTTTTAGACCACAATCATTTATTAGTATGGTGTAGGGCCTCCTTTTGCGGCCAATACAGCATCAATTCATCTTGGGAATGACATATACAAGTCCTGCTCAGTGGTCAGAGGGATTTTAAGCCATTCTTCTTGCAGGATAGTGGCCAGGTCACTACGTGATACTGGTGGAGGAAAACGTTTCCTGACTCGCTCCTCCAAAACACCCCAAAGTGGCTCAATAATATTTAGATCTGGTGACTGTGCAGGCCATGGGAGATGTTCAACTTCACTTTCATGTTCATCAAACCAATCTTTCACCAGTCTTGCTGTGTGTATTAGTGCATTGTCATCCTGATACACGGCACCGCCTTCAGGATACAATGTTTGAACCATTGGATGCACATGGTCCCCAAGAATGGTTCGGTAGTCCTTGGCAGTGACGCGCCCATCTAGCACAAGTATTGGGCCAAGGGAATGCCATGATATGGCAGCCCAAACCATCACTGATCCACCCCCATGCTTCACTCTGGCATGCAACAGTCTGGGTGGTACGCTTCTTTGGGGCTTCTCCACACCGTAACTCTCTCGGATGTGGGGAAAACAGTAAAGGTGGACTCATCAGAGAACAATACATGTTTCACATTGTCCACAGCCCAAGATTTGCGCTCCTTGCACCATTGAAATCGACGTTTGGCATTGGCATGAGTGACCAAAGGTTTGGCTATAGCAGCCCGGCCGTGTATATTGACCCTGTGGAGCTCCCGACGGACAGTTCTGGTGGAAACAGGAGAGTTGAGGTGCACATTTAATTCTGCCGATTTGGGCAGCCGTGGTTTTATGTTTTTTGGATACAATCCGGGTTAGCACCCGAACATCCCTTTCAGACAGCTTCCTCTTGCATCCACAGTTAATCCTGTAGGATGTGGTTCGTCCTTCTTGGTGGTATGCTGACATTACCCTGGATACCGTGGCTCTTGATACATCACAAAGACTTGCTGTCTTGGTCACAGATGCGCCAGCAAGACGTGCACCAACAATTTGTCCTCTTTTGAACTCTGGTATGTCACCCATGATGTTGTGTGCATTTCAATATTTTGAGCAAAACTGTGCTCTTACCCTGCTAATTGAACCTTCACACTCTGCTTTTACTGGTGCAATGTGCAATCAATGAAGACTGGCTACCAGGCTGGTCCAATTTAGCCATGAAACCTCCCACTCTAAAATGACAGGTGTTTCAGTTTCATTGTCCAACCCCTGTAGATTGCTCTATCCATCAACACAAGCAAAGTTATGTATAAATAAAATTCAGAAAACACAACAAAACTGTTTATAACCCCAGAAGGGTTAAACCCTTCTCCTTTTACAGTCCTGTTGCTTCTTGTCTGATAAGCACAGTGGGAATGGAAGTGGAAAAGTCGGAAAGCCCTACCTATGACCTGCTATTGTCTCAGTGTAGCTTGGCTACTTGTAGAGATTTTTCTCTCATCCAAGTCTCTGATGGAAACGTGCACAAAGAGTGGCAAGGACAAGAAGCTTTCATGTTATTGCTCACCCACCACGGCTGAAATATCATCGTTATCGTCACCATAGTCAAATAATTCACAATTTCAAATCTCCCCTTTTTTTTTGTTTTTTTTGTCTGTCCCGTTTGCCACTCAGATGCTCAGTATGCCACCCAAGGTCACGGATGTATCCACACACAGGAAAAGACTCACAAACCCTATCTTCCAGTTAGAAGAAGTTTGAGTGGCGGCTTGATGGAATGACGGTTTCTGATTGTGGCGATAATGGAATCCTTGTGTCATTGCAGATAGTGCCTCAGGAAATGGCAGAGAATTGCTTCTGGATCAAAGTCAAAGAAGAGAAGTTTGAAAACCCTGACCTATTTGCTCAGCTCTCCCTCTACTTCTCCTCTCAGAGTAAAGGTAAGAGGTGTCATCTCTCTCCACCGCACCCTTAATTAATCCTCACAAATGCTTCGTTTGGCCTCTAAGGCGATGGTTGCTAATGTATACTTTGATCTTGTGGCAACACATTTAATTATCCTAAATCAAAGCGTTTATTCCTCAAATCTTGACTGCATGCTCTGAGTTTAAATGTTTTTGTTCGTGTCAGACATGACATTTAGAGTGCCTTTCCTTTAAATAAAGCATAATTCACTGAGCTTCACATTGCAATTGATCTTTGTATTCATTGAGCTGTTACAGATCTGTGTTTTTCTTCTGTTTTTAGCACAAACTTGAACTTTTGTACGTGGCAGCTATGCTTGGTTTGCTTCTTGCCTTTTCCAGCCCAGTAGGCCAATCTTATATCAGTGTGGATGTGAGGCTTTGAAGGAAGCTCTGGGAGTTTACTTGTCGCAGCCAGTTTGTTTCTCAGATACACACTGAGGAACCCAACTTGCTTATGGATAACAGTTGCAGTGCAGAGTTATTTTTTGTTTGTTCTTTTAGTGGAAGAGGGTGTTTGAGAGCACTTGATGTATCCCCCAATGACAATTTGATTGTTTTTCACTGCTTTGACAGTATGTACACCCCTCTAATTCTAGCAGCAGTGGGAGCGGAAAAGTCAGCCCTGTCAAGCGCAGAAGAGTCAAATCTGAGCTTTGTCAGCGTGTGTGGACATAACTATATAGAATCCTGCAAGGTTTTCCTTATACCCAGTGTTTGTTTGGACACCAGTCAGCCTGCCAGAAGTTTCTTGCTCTGCCTTTTTTTTCCACAGCCTCCAGGTCCACAAATTAGACTCATTTCTTGTTTTTTTTTTTTTTTTTTTGTACTGTGAAATGAACAGCAATTTTCCCTGGGCTCCCGCAAGGTGATTTTCCAGAGTGATACAGATGGAAAGAGGATGTGGCTTGGAAAGAACAGTTGCTGCAAAGCTTAATGAAGTGGCAGGGAAAGGGCCTGGTGGTCTTTCATTTCACACTCATGTTTCGCACAAACCCACAGAGATAGGGAGAAATACATCTATGTATGTAGAGAGAGATCTAAAGATAGATGGACAAACGCACTGTGGTTAAAGTTCAACAAATTTCAACTGTGACTGGAGCAAAACGCCAGAGTTGGGCTCTTGGCTTCACTTGCACCTGGCTCAGTGCAACACAATACTACTGTTGTGTGGTTTATGCAACACACATTAATGGGTTATAGAGATCAGCACAGCAGTTGCCATGTATATTCTGAAAGGCCCATCATACAGTATATAGCTTTACTGCCCTTTACAGACTGATAAATGTAAAAAAAAATTATTTTCTCATATGTTTTTAATTGGGTTGTGATATGGTGCTTCTTGGGAATCTTTAAGCCTTCTTCATGTTGTGAGTCGGGTTCTGATGTATTGATTCTGGCTGGAATCAGGCTTTGGTGTGGCTGGTGAAATTAAATTCAGCTTTCTAAAAACTGGTTATTGACAGATAGTTAAAGAGAAAAGTATCACAGGACCAAGTTCGGTTAGATAGCCCTTAATAAATGAATTTTTTTAATTGAAACTCCATTTTGTATTTACTCAGATGATCTTTTAGGTATTTACTTCACATCTGAGATTAATTTTCATATAGATTCTGAATACAAAAGCCAGGCCAATATTTGTAGTTCTGCAACAGATGGCTGTAGTTCAGCTTCCATGTAATATTCTTTATTAACTTCACTTTCTTTCCCACTGGGGTTTGTGGAAAAAAAAGTCAATAGATCGTCCATGTTCCCGCTGGCATGGTAGGAATTCATGATCCAGCATTTCCCCCGGGAGTTACCTCCGCTGGATCCCTATCAATTACCCCTGCAGCGACTTGACTGAATCAGCTCTTTTCCCTCTATTGTTGAAACAGAACATGATTTTCTCATGAATGAAAAATGCTGTTTAATGTTTGAACACCCAACCCCCATCACCCCGTCAGTGGAGTCGTGGAGTTGAAAGTCAGCGAGAGGGGCTTTGATGTAGATGGTGCTGCTCTGAAAATCTGCTAGGATGGATTTACCTAAAATGAGAGAATAGTTCATTTGTTTTCCTCTTGTGTGTTTCATGATTCATGCTGAATAGTCAAATGCATGGAATTATGGGTAGTTTTGTCAACAAACGTCCTAGGTGGTAATCAGAACAGTTTATGTGGAGTCCTTTAACTCTGAAGAATTTAAACTGGTAAAGGTTAATATTTGTTGTGGCGTTTAGCTGGTAAGGCCAAGCTGTTCAAAATTAACTTCTGAGGTTTTGGAGTTTTATTATAACGACACATTTATGAATCCTTTGTGCTGATTCAACTTTAAGTCACAGGTGTAAACCAGCTCTATTCATGTGCCATATTGGTTCTTTTTTAAAAGAGAATACACACACACACATACCCATACACGACTTGTTAGCTATTCCTTGGCTTCTTATGGTTCCATCTTTGCCACACGATGTGGATATTTATAAGTAAAGCACAGTTTGGGGGCCTAGTGTATTAAGAAAGATGAGGCAAGCAGGTGTAAATGCCTTCCCTACAGACTTGCCCTCAGAAAATGCAGCAAAAAGGGCTTCTGTTATCTCCTCCCTCCTTGGGATTCATGCTTGTTACTGGCATTGGTGAAAAGCAACACTTTGGCAGTGACAGAAACTAATAAAAAAAAAAAGAATCGCTTTAACAGCTCCCAATTTTCAGACGCTTATTGCGCTCAGAAGCCTCTAAAACAACTGAGAATGCAAGACTGTCATCTCCCCTGCTGCTTTTATAGGTCTTGCTGTTTAATGAGTTTTACCAAGAAAAGAAATGATAACCAAGAGGGATTTCAGGCTTAGCTTTTGTCTTGTAGGAGTGCCACAGAATTATTTTTTTTTTGTGTGTGGCCATATTTGGGACTTTAAGGCCGTGGAAATATGCTGCTAATGTTACTTTAGAAAATTCAGGTGGCCGAGTCCAGCGGGGTGACAAACAGAAAACAATGATTTTAGTGTGATGGATGAAGCTCTCTGGCTATCAGTAACTTGAGCAGTTTCTGTTGATGCCCATGCTAAATGTTCTTGGTATAATCATGATGGTAATTTAGTGGGGTAATGCGGTAAAAGCTGGCAGAACAACAGCTTAAAGGAGCGACTGTTAACAGAGTCAACACATTTATGTGTATTTTCCAAAGTGTTACCTCCCGTGGCTCATTCGGACCTTTTCCAGACTAGTACGCTTTCTAAATAAATGCTAAACAGTCAGGTTTGTTTTTAAGCTTCTTAAAATGTCTGTACATGGATCCGTGTTTTTGAGTGTACAGGGTACACAGAAGCGCTTATAAAAAATATGACATCGACATTTTTAGACACACAATGCACCTTTTATACATCCAACTGTGTTGATCAACATCAGAAAAAAAAAGTTTGCTTTTTCATTCTTCAGTACTGTTATGACGGTATGATTGTGATTATCACACATTCTCCTCACTCCTCTCTTGCTTTTCCATCATCATGATCTCCTCAAAACTTTAATGAGCTTTAGTATCTCCTCTCCCAAAAAATCAACATAAAGTTTGGATAGACCAGTCCGTCCCTTGCAAAAGTATTCCTACCCTTGCCACACATTCTAAATTAAATTTAGTCCTGGGCCATTTTAACACATGAATATGTTTTGGTCTAAACATTGCTATTGTAGCTCTTCGTTTCCATTGTCAGGTCTTCTGCAGTCTCTACTATGTTTTTTTTCCGCTGTATTTAGCTCCATCAATCTTCGCATTATCTTCACTGACCCTGCTGAAGAGAAGCATCCTCGCAGTGTGATGCAGCCACCCCCGCTTTCAGGGTGATGTGCACTGTTGTTTTTCTGCCTTACATAGCATGTTGCATTTAGGACAAAAAGTTGCATTTTGGTTTTATCTGAGCAGAACAGCTTCTTCCACATGTTTGTACATGACATGTATGAACTGCAGATGGGACTTCTCCTTAAGGTGTTTAAGCAACAGATTTCCTCATCTTAGTGCTCTATAAAATTTGTGGTATGAAGAACTAATAGTTAAGACTAGTCTTTGATTTCAGACACAGCATAGAAATATTTTGGCAAATATCCTGCATTTTATTTGTTCATATACATTTAAGTTGATCAGATAATCTGATGAAATAGCAGAAAATATTTGAGTTTATGAAGAACGATTGAGTACATAGGCAGTATTTAGTTGCATAATTTTCTTTTCACATTTGAGTGATGTTCTGAATTTTTACAGAAAATAAATCTTCCCAGAAATGAGGAAAATGCCATATTTCACTGTGTCTAAAGTACAGCTATTTTTTATTAATTTTGTACTGTAAACTTACTTGGCTTCTTTTAGAGAAATAGACATCCATTTGTAACATCAGCCCTATATCTGCATGCTTCATTTAATTTCTCTGTGGTAACAAAAAAACACCTCTTTCCTTGCAAGCTGAAGTATTTGTCGAGCTTTAAATTTAGTTGAAGGCACACCTCAGCGGCGGATGTCAAGGTTAGACATACGTCCGGTGCAACTGTGTGCTTTGTGATCATAAAATTGTTACCACCCACAGACAGATACAAAAAAAAAAAAATCTGTTATCGTAGGCAGACATCTCCATTTTCTCTCTATCAGTGCCACGCTTTTTCACATCTCTACAATTTGTGTGTAAGGGTTTAAATGGCCCCTGTAGAACTACCTGGTCTTGCTATAAGTTATTCTTCATTCACACATTCCTTTTCCAGTTTTTTTCTTTCTTTCCCTCATCTATTTTCCTCTTTTTTTCCGTGCACCATCCCCTCCTCCGCTCCACCCTCCCACATTGAGTTGGGTCTCTTTTTACTCCTTTCACTCATCTTCCCTCACTTCGCTTTATCAATCAGTGGGTTGTGCCTTTGTATGGCTCACAGGATCAAATCAGATTCACTCTGGGATTGAATCCTGTGTAGCCATGGCCTCCTGCATTTGAAAGCCAATCCATTCAGCTGTAACTTTGCGGTTCAATTTGAAACAAGATTGATGTTGGCAAACTTTACACACCCGCTCCTCCAAAATGTTTCCTCCATTGCTCACATCTATTGCTGATGGACAAAGGCCTTGTGCCACTTTGTGATGGTGATTTCTGGGCTCCTCAGCACAAATAAGAGGGACAGGAAGAAGGTTGTTTGACTTGACAGCAAATAAAGCTGCAATCTAAGGTACATATCTCACTATACACCAATTCTGAATTTTGTTAATATAAACCTGAATGTTATGAAATCGTTGAAGCAAATCTTTGTTTGTTGTAATTAAAGGTGTAACTTTAATTTAAAGAAGTACGATCCCTCTAAAATCTTAGGATATGCCTCAATCAATCAGCTATAGATGGGAATAGGCAAATTTTCCCCTGATCAACTCTTGTCAGTTATCAATAGGTCAAATGTTAAAAATATATATATTTCTTCCTATTTATTTGATGCATAAAAACTAATAAAAATCCTTCTATTTTTGGCCTAAAAACACTTTTTTTGGAGTTCATTTAAAATTAGATAAACATCTGTAACAAATGCTTTAAATAAATTGGAATAATCTTGCAATTTATTTGCTGTAAACTTAAATACTGCTAACTATCAAGGAGTCTGTGGTTATGATCCTTAGGAAATAAAATTGCAATGGCTATAATTTGAATCACCAGGTCAAACGCTAATGAAAACTGTCTGAAAAGTCAGATCGATGCGTCTCTAAAAATCATTTTTTTTTCTTTTCTACTTTATTCTTGTGTTTTGTTCTTGTAGATTTTGCTTCAACACTGTGTTACTGCTCTAAAGGTCAGCTCTGAAAACGTAACTTGGCTTAAGCCTTACTTTAAGTGATGGCTGCACAATCATCCTCCCCTTCATACCAAGGGATATGATCAAATCCTTCAGTAGTTTTGCTCACTCTGACTCCCGTTTTCCTTTATCATTGTTCTCACAACTCTACCCCACACACTAACTCCCCCCACTGAGCCGGTGTGGTGAAGACTCCAGCAGATTCTCAATCTCCGCTACAAAGCTCCAGCAGCAGGGTGGTAATGACCCTGCAACAACGGCAGTAATGATGGAATCGGTGGGGGGTTTAGCCGGCTCCCTGACTCTCCCTAATGGGTCGCCTAATAACTCTGTTAACATCAGGGCTGACCTGGTCACTGGATCAAACACACTCTTGTGTGGTCGGCCACCTCACATGACTCTCTGCCACCTTTCGGTCAAGAAATCTGATGCTGACCAGCAAAATGTGTGCTCCTGCCCCTGCAGCGCCCGTCTACTACATACAAACAGTGGGCAATGTAGCAACTGTTGCACTTATAAAAGCTTCACTTCATTTTAATCCCATTAAGCTTTATTAATTAATCTACAACATGACTTGGTAAATAAAAATACTTTGAAAAGCGTGTTGCTTTTGAAAAACTAGTATTATTGAAGCTCTGTCTTTTTAGCTGCAGATTAATAGGAGCCTCAGTTTAATGAGTTTATGCTTAACTCAAGAGACACTGCAGCCCACTCTGGGATAGTCTGCCTTGTTTTGGTGCCTTTGTATGGTAATAAGCTTCAAGTATTTTTTTTTGTCAACATGTTTGGGAGTCAAGCATGATGGCATGTTTTCCTAGAGGAGTAGGGCTGTTTATTATTGATTGTGTTAATTGAGAAAGGGAACTTCTACTCAGTGATGGTTTTAGCATGAATGGTACCCTGGACGAATTCCTTATATACTCCCAAGCCCCCTGCCCTCTGGGCCAAACCCTCAATCTGCATAATCAGCCTTTAACACACTGGCAACTTCATGCACAAATAAATATATAAACGGATAACTTAATACCATTCTGCAGAAAAAAGTAGATTTTTATTACATGCTGTAACTAGTCAGCAGCCAGAGAAAATATTTAGGTTGGAAATATAATATATAAATAATAATTCATAACTGCCAGTAAGTATACAATGATATATAAATAATAAAACAAATAAATCTAATTACAAAGTGTAGACAAAAAACCCCAGAGTTTCAACAAAACTAAAAAGAAAATAAAATGTGAATTACAACTTAAAATTACGCAGGTCTTCATTGTAAAATTTGGCAATGGTTTGTAGAACCGTCCACTGATAAATAGCATCCTAACAGTGTGATTGACACTAATGCTAGGGAGGCCCCCTCCTACAACCTAAAAATTTACCTCAACTTTAAAATAAAAATGTTGGTTGGTTTTATGAAAATATTTGAGCCAGTTCACAACATTACTAGTGAAGATATGGAAGAAGTAAGAAGCCTAAGAAGTACGCTTCTATATGCTTAGTTGAGAACTCAAGTCACCCCTGATGATATGCTACCCTGGGTGGTGAGCCATATTGCCTGTAAAAACTGCCCTGATGCAGCTTGGATTTGAGGAAAACACTCCCACTCTCATTCTGAATGTTTTTCAGAGTTGCTCTCGCATAAACAAGATCACAACTTTGTGATTTACCTCATAACCTTTTCACAAACTGTCATCAGTGCCTGAAAGAAGAGATGCTACATTTTACTGAATAGGTACGATAACCTTTCTCCGTCTCTAAAACACCCAGTCACACATTCTGCATTTAAAGTCCATTACTGCATAAAACAAGGCAAAGAGGCTATTATCCTATTTGGAAAAAAGGAAGGCCTCAAATTGTACCATTTTCCACATTTTAAAAGGGAGGCCATTAATTGCTAGTGCAGGCAGGAGACATTTGTCTCAATAAAACACAAAACACTCTGATGTTCATTTCTCTCTGTTTGGAGCAGTTAGCTTGCTGTGAATATCGCAGGGTCAGCCCTTTTCTTTGCTTATCCCTGCACGTTTTTAATATATTACATATGAATGGAAATTAGGCTCTTAAATATTAACGACGAGTAATTAGTTTATTGTAGGAGGTTATATTATGTGTGGGTGCGGATCTGTGTGAGAGTGTGAGCCAGTGTATGTTAGAAGGAAATTTCCTCTCTTTCCCTCTTCATATTGCCTCGCTGCGATGTCCCACTGATTTTAATCTTCTCTTCTCAGATGAGAGCCATTCCGGCTATCGCAGTGCACTTTAACTTTAGCCTTCTGAATATTAGCTGTCTTTGATACCTGCCGCTTTCAGCCTCCCAACTCTACACCCTGCAAACTTTTATGTCTCTTCAGGTACAGTGTAATATTCATGAAATCTGCCTCTTAAAAAATAAACAATGCCTGTAAAACTAAATATTTTGTTTTGATACTTAATGTTTGCTCCCCTTGGTTTTAGGAAGCAGAAATTTGAGGCATGCCAGTTTCTCTTTAATATCTTCGTAATCGTTTAAATCCTCTAATGATTGTTTGTTTCTTAATCGTGCACAACAATTTTCCTAAAAGAATCTTTGACCTGCTGATATCAACTGTAGGCGATTGTGATACATAAGAAGACACAGGAATAGTATCAACAATATCTTTTTCTAGCCTTCCTTCTGGACCGTTATTTATACCGGGGGTAAACCACTCCACTGTGTAAAACAGCAGCTGCTGTAAAACAGGGTGTTACTAATATATTAAAACAAAGACTGAAAATGATTACACAGTTGACATTTTAAACTTTTTTCAGCATGTTATATTGTGATTAGCACAGTTAGCCTGGACACAGTCGTAAAACTCATACAGTTGCAGCAGATTGTTTCGGGGGGAATATTGCACTGATCGAAAAGAAGAAAAGCACGAAGAAGAAAGTCCGTCTCGGTTTCTGTTGCTACTTTGGGTAGTTAAATGTAGTTGTTAGCTTGCACCTCTTCACTACTCCACATAGCCAAAGCAAACATTTTCAAGCGTAATTATCTACAGGTTGGTGCTCTTACTTAGTTTTACCTCTACTTCTTCTTCTACTCAAATGCATTGCTCTTAAGTTTCATCCTCTCTTCCTGCTTTTAGTACGCTGGCCCAGCACGCATTCCCACTGCAAGCCAACCGCTCAATAGTCCGGAATAAACCGTGCTGTTTGGGGTCCGGGTTGGACAGTGTGATCCACTCCAGAAACCGTACTCCGGCACAATACAAAGCGTTCCAATTTTTCTGTACCCTGTTGCCCTTCCTGTTATCTGTTGAAAGTCTGCTTCTCTCTCACAGCTTAAAGGAACAGCAGGCATGGGAAAAAAATATATTTTCTACATTATGTCAAGACATGCAGAAAATATTTTTTTTCCCCGTGACTATATTTAGACACCTTCCTGCTACTGAAAATAGTCTTATTCAGTCAGTAACAGGATCTACACTGAAGATGGTTGTCAGCCTGTCCTGGCTGTGTGTTTGAGATGTTGCCTTAAAATACAGCCACAGCCACAAGTAACTGTTGTGTTGTGAATTAACCAGAAGCCTACAAAACCATGACTTCATCATCTTGGCTTCCCCTAATGTCATGTTTTACTTTGAAGTAAAACATATTACTCTAGATTCAAAAAATAGAAACATTTAGGTAATCCTAACTGACCTAAAACAGGCTTTGTCTGATTTAAAGTCATTGTGAGGAAAAAATAATGATCGTGTGTTCATTTATACAGTGTATGTAAATATCTGTAAATGCTAGGCTTCCCTTTTTTTATATATGGCCAGTTTTCATAATGAGCAATGCTGGCTGTCTTCTACCTCTATTAACATTCCTTGACATTTCCTGATGCAACTTTGTCTTTCAATAATATATTTCCATTGCCCTAATAAATAAGAATCTGCATCAGTGTAATACCACGGTAATATATTCAAAAAAATATGTTTACCTTCAAGCATTTTACTATGCTCACCTTAGTGCATCATTCTATGTGTCATCCGCATGGATAGTGTATGTGAGCCTGCCTAATTCACTGATGTGATGCTTATTAACAATAGGTCTTGCCTTTAAGAAGAGGACAATTTCAACACTGTCACTGGAGCTTTTCGCATGAAAAAGCCCCAATGGAGCTTCATTAAATAAGCCCCTCGATCGCAGGCAGCAGAATATGGAGTGTATATCTAATCCAGCTCAGAAATAAAAGTACAAGAGCGGAGAGTTTTATAGGGAATACTTGATGTGTAATGGCTCACTTTTCTCTTCATGGATGGCTTACTGTGCTTGATTGGACATTTTAAATGCCATAAGGAGGAAATTCGAAAAGTTTGTCAGGGATTGGTTGTTGTGGCTTTTTTCTTCATTTAGTCATTTTTTTGTGTTTGTATTGAGGGAAAATGCCTGAAGTATTAAAAGGGGTCCCCTTAAGAAAATGTATCGTACAGAAATGAAGGCATTTATGCAGCTTAATAACCTTTTTTTATATATTCATTCTAAGTAATCTATTAGCTCTCAAATTCTCAGCTTTTTTATTACTAATTTCAGGGGTTGATCGTTTTGGTTCACTTCAGCAGTTGTCAGTCTTTTTCTTTCTCTGATAGAAGTGTAGAAGGTTTGTTTTTCAAGCTATCACAAATCAACCACATGCTGTATTTTTGGATGTCATTTTAAATGGGATAGAACCCAAACTCTGTTGGTTTCATTGTCTAACTCCGATCTCCAGAAGCGCTTTTTATTTGGCTCCACGTCGACTCGTGATTTGCACACTGATCAAAAAGGTGCCCACAAGTCCCCATTTCTCTGCTGGCTAGCACTGTGCCTGACAGTGCACAGTAGCAGGTTGAGTTGGTTACATGGCATTAAGTTTAATTTGTTTTTGAGCCTCCATGGTGGAATTGGTTTGTGGTCTCAAATGGGCTGGCGGGTTGGGGGCTGACATTCCCACAGCCGGGCAGGAAGTGAACAGAGAAAAAGAGCAGCACGGAGGGGAAGAGAGGACCCGTGATGGTCCTTGCAGGATGAGTAAACAACCTGAATCCTTTGTGTTCAAGATGGTGCTTCCATGAATAAAAATAATCAAGACCTCTCGCACCACTGCGAGGTAAATTACTGCACAGACGAGGGAGCTTGAGAAGCAAAGTAGACAGAGCTGCCTGATTACAGGTGGAGCTCTATAGTCGCCTGAAGCCCAAAACAGAATATCACAATGAACAACAATACTAAGAAGCAGTGACGTTCCAAGGAAAATGTCCAAACTTCAGACCGCTGGAGTTTAGGGCTTCATGACAGCTGAACATTGCTTTCGTCCATGTTGAATTCAGCTGTGTCTATTGTAGTTTTACTTAAGATGTGTTGCTTTTGCTAAAGAGAACGCTCATTTATAGTATTATGCAGTTATCACCTTGGAAAAGGTTGTTTTAAATATTCTGGTACTGTGTCAAATTCACACACAAAAGTCTAGAAGCTGTGGACATGCATCAGTTTTTTTTTCTTTTAAAATGTATTTTTCCACATATTTTGTCTTTTGTACATTATTGTAATTATTATTTTATTTTCCGGATTATTTTATTTTATATTACAGCCTGCCGCAGACTTCTTTTGGCAGGTTGAAAAAGTCTTTTGCATCAGTGCTGTGGCCCGCGCACGCGTCACTGCTGCAGAATTGCCGCAACTCTGCAGCAAATACCGCAGTACTATCCCAAAGTGAATATTACTTAAACTAATGCTACACTAAACAAAAATGGGCTGGCTGTATAAAAGTTCTTTAAAAGTACTTTTATGCTTGTAAGATGGATAATCTGTTTACCACAATCAATAATAAAACAAATGTTTTAGGAAAAAAAGCAAAAACAGCTGAGGAATTTGGTGATGTAACAGGTAAGTTAGTATTAAGTTAGTATAGTCGTATTTAAAAGTTTTATTTTAATTGTGGTACTTTCTATGTTATTAAACACTTATCCTTAAAATAAAGCACTAGCAAGTTATTCAATAAATAAAAAATGTAAGCTTTGTAGACACAGCAGATAAACATATAGAAACTGAACTATTGATGGATTGTTGTAGCTTTAGCAGCAGGGGGGAAACTTTCAGAATCTCTGTAGTTAAAGATGTTTTTCATTCTTTTTTCCCCCTTGTTTTCCCCTCATCATGTTTCATGAAACAAATGGACAGGGTTGGCACTATGCAGAAATATGAATAAATTCTGCACAGCACGGTGCTGCTGTGCTACTACAGTTGGGCTTCAGAATGAGTAAACTGTGTACTTGACTGGTGTTGCACTGTTATTGCACTTTGGCTCCACCTACACAGACAAGTGAAAGGAAACTATATCAGTAACACTTCAGGATGGAAGCAGCGTCATGGGAATTAAGCTTTTGCTTTTACATATATGAGTACACCCGAGCCTGTAACATCAAATCAAATGCATTAAAGTGCAACAGCTGCTCAGTTAGCATTAAAATCCAGAGTGGGCGTGCAGACAGCTGAATAATGTATTCCAGAAGGTGTTTCATCATCTCTGCATTATTCCCAGACCTCTGACCTCTGCTGCTCTTTGCTCTGTAAGGGCTGACCAATGTCAGATTTGTGTATATATTTTGGGTCTGTAGAAAGTACAGGTCCATTCATGCCTGAAAACTGTTTTAAGTAGGAAACTGGAGGTTTTAAAGACTTGACAAGATTAGTTTGAGTTTGGGGATTTGCATTAAGGTGCTTTTGCTCTCCTGGCCTCTCTTTTTAACTTTTCGACTCTATCCCAATCCAAGCTACGTCTGAGGTAAAGCAGCTTATTAACCTTCATGAGGCCACAGGCATCCCCAGGATGGAAAGACACCACAGACACACTGTGTAAGACAAATTAACCTTAGAGGATTGATACAGCTTGATTTTAATTTTAATTACCGTAAGCAGAAAAACGCATTGGATATTTTAAATCTGAAGCAAAGCAAATCTGCCATTTATATTACATGTTTTTTATTAAATTGAGCTGTACTGGAATGGCAAGTTAAGCTTATGGAAAGTACTGTGGAAGTTTCCTACAAGTCGTTTCATCCTTTAGTATGAAAATATGTTTTTCTTTAGTATGATTTGCATTCCTGTAAATTTCTTGCTTGCATTTGATGAGGTCAAATGAGGTCAAATGGTTTGGCTCATTTACACAGCATCAGGGTTACTAGAATGCTTGAGTATGTGTAACCTCTGCTATACCCAGTATCTCCACATGGACATGTGTCTCAACTTTATATACAGGCTTAAAATATAATGGCAAGGCAGTGTCAGGGGGTTAATTTGTTTCTCGTTAAATATTTAAACATCACTGTGGTCATTAACACCTTCACACCATAAACAGCAGCTCAATGACTCATCCAGACACATGACAAGTCGGCATGTTGGTTTTCATTCAACATACATGACATACTGTGGCTCAGTAGGAAGAGTAGTCGTCTTGCAATCAGAAGGTTGTGGGTTCGATTCCAGCTTCCTCCTGCCATATGTCGATGTGCCCCTGGGCAAGGCACTTAACCTCACGTTGCCTACCAATCTGCGTATTGGTGTATGAATGTATGAGTATTAGTGAATGCGATTGGGTGAATGTGGGTCTAGTGTAAAGAGCTTTGAGCGGTCTGTATGACTGGAAAAGCGTTATATAAGTTCAGTCCATTTACCATTTACTGCTAATTATAATGGTAACAATAACAAAAAAATTAGCTCCTAAAAAAAATGCTATGAGAAACGAGAAGTTATAACAAACTTGCTTCGGCTCATGGTCACAGTGGCTTTCAAGTTACTTTTTCAGCTTCTCTTTATCTGCAGTACTATAAACCAAAGATTTCAATAAGACACATCTAACATTTTAACAATATCAGTTTGTGTGTGTGGTCCCTAGAACAGTGGTTCTTCACCCTGGTCCTCAGGGCCCACACTCCTTCATGTTTTAGATGTGTCTCTGCTCCACCACACCTGGTTTAAATTATTGCCTTAACTTCTCAAGATGAGATCAAGTGCTGCAGAAACCTGTTAATCACCCATTCATTTAGGTCAGGTGTGTGGTGGCAGGAAAACACCTTAAACATGCAGGACAGTGGACCCAGAGGACCAGAGTTAGGAAACTATGCCCTAGAGAATTTAGGTTCTTACTTTAACCCTGAGATTTCCAAAAGGCTGCCAACATTTCCAATTGGAATTCTGTTCCAGAGCAGGGCATCTTTGCATTACCAACTTTCCATAACAACCATTAAGCACTAGCTGCATGCCAACCAATTGTTTTTGGTGCATACCTGGGTGGGCCTGGCGTAAAACACTGGCTGAATATATTGAGCAGCTCTCCGTGGCTACTATTGATAATGGAAGCAACTGTGTTGCTGCTACCAGTTGGGAATCTAGTCAGAGCGAATGGCAACGTGAACCCCTTGAAAAAAAGAAGATTTTTGATTACGACAAATATGTGTTGCAAATCTTCTACAACTGTATCTATAATTGAATGTGTGAAAACCCCCGCAATGTAATTAGATGTCCTGCTGTTTAGTGAAGGCAAAGGAAAGAAACGGTGCATATCGGTCACCTTGTAGGTTATTACTTTGCACCTGACACTGCTGGTCCACCCTTAAGGAGGGTGAAAAAAAAACAAATTTCCTCACAAAAATCTCTTTTTTAACTCTCTAAAGTTAAAATGGGAGAGACATATACCCGCAGTTGTTAATGATCCTATAAGTTTTTTTTTTTAGTTTATGTCTTTTGTTGTGTGTCTTTAATTACTTTTACAGAGTATCGGACCATAATGAGCACTGATATCAGGCAGGAAAGAGGGCCCAGGAAAATTCTCCGGGGTTAATTGATGTGTGTGTTTGCAGCATCGCAGTTTTCCTCGCTCTTGTAATATTCTCCAAAGCTTGCAGAGCGATGAAAGCAAATGCCTGTGCAGGATGTGATGAGCTGGCGGTGTATTGGTTGACTGAGCAGGGCATGCCGGCTACTCCAGCCCAGGAGTCTCTCCACACATCTAAGTGCTGGGTTTGTTCATTAAAGGTGTGGGAGACTATTTGACCCCAAAGCAAGTCCAGAGTGACCTGACTCTCTGTGAATGCTTCATTAGCTTCACTTCTCCCATATCGGACTGTCTCGCTTAATCTATGCTGCTGATTTTGCACGTGAATTGTGTGCATATTGTGTTTGTGTGTCCTGATGTGTGTACATATTTGTGTGTGTGTTAATGAGGGCTCCTGGTGGTGTGTAATTAACACAGTAACAAATGTCCCCAAAGGGTAAGATTAACGTTGAACACATTAGACACAATGGAGCTCGGGAGAGACTTTTTTTTTGTTTTGGCAATTAAATGTTTTGTGTGTGTGTGTCTGTGTAAGTGAGACCATAACTCGTGTTGGCATAACTGTATTGCTGCCATCTCCGTCTCTCAGACAGATACACACATGAACACGCTCTCACACAAAGCCAGCTGTCCCTCTGGATTTGCGGGCTCTTCACTCGCAGGCTGGCAGGATTCTGTCTGCATCCTTTTTCCCCGACTGCCTCCTCCACACAACCTGGTCCAACAAAGATAAACACATGCTGGGTAGATTATTAGAAAAGTAGCAACGGCCCCACAGCAGAGCAGCTAGTGTGCCATTGTTCTACAATCGTGGTGGTATGTTGTAGAAACCAATGCAGTTCCCCTCAGGGTGTTCTTATACATACTTAGACACAGGTGGGTGCTGATACCAGCATGAAAGCTATAAAAGACTCCAGTGACATTTCATTGTCAGGAGAAGCTCCTGACACACTGTTTTCACTTATGGCACATTACTGGTTGTTTTCGATGCTTTAATAGCTTAAAAAGTAGGAGTAGGATCAATAGTTGTTTATAGTTTGATGATTCAGATGTGAAATAAAGAATAAGCACAATTTTCTCAGTCTGATAAGTCTGACAGCACATGCATCAGTACCTTTGTCATGCTGTAATTATATATATTAACTCAGAACATTAGGCCAATTTCCAATCTTTGTTTTTTGTACAGCTTTGACCTGCAGGTACCAGTATACCTGGTACCTGCAGGTCACTATGAGGACAATAATGTTTGGAAAAGGAAAAGCATTAAAAGTATTTGTTCTGGCTTTGTAGCTTTAAAGTCACGCTGCACATACAAGGAGGCGGTCGCTGTGAAACAGGGTTTTACTACTTTAAAACAAAACAAAACTTAATATGGAATTTTTTGCATCTTATGTTGGCAATTAGCGTTGATAGTACAGCTAAAATTGCTAAAAATGCAGGCTATTTCTTGGATAATGTAGATCCTTACCTTAACGCAGAGATTTACATAAGACTGCCAAGATTTACAAATTAGCCATGTTCCATGGCAGAGGTTGAAACCTAAAATAATAAAGGGCATTTGCTGTACTTCTTTCAGCCTTCCTGTTATTTGCTGAAATTCTTGCTCTCTCTTACAACCTGATTTAACTGTACAAAAAATTTCTCAACATGTTGCAGAAAATAATTCCCTTCCAAGTAACTTCTAACATCTCTGTGCTTCCTCTGAATTCATTTTGAACATCTCACATTAAAAATTGAGCCTAATTGACCTAGGTACAGTGTCCATATCTTTTGAAAGTCATGCTCTCTCTTGGTGTCTCACAACCTGAATGACCTGCAAACATGTCTCCAGATGTAATAGAGGACAGACTTAATTTAAACTCCCCAATTGTACTGAACTTTTTAACTTTGATTCTCTTTCAGTCTATAACAGCTTTTTATTTTTTACCGGCTTGCCACCAATCAGGGCAGATGAAGCTAAAAAACTATCAATGTTGGGCTTTCTTTTTGCATCTCCAGCTCTATTGCATATATTTGCAAGTCCATGTTAGTGCTGTTGGTATATGTGTTAAAATATTTAACAATCTGTCATACCTGAAGTGTTTTCCATGCTGGGTGGTGTTGGCATTCATGAGCATTGTACTTGTGTTAACTGAAAGTACAGTTCAGTGTGCAGTGAACAGTAAAATGCCTTTACATTGTGCTGTGTGACTTTCGGTGTCTGTTATTTATGAGTGACACGTGAGGAATGTGAACATGAAGGTTACAAGCATACATACTCAATCACTTGTCATAAAAGACAACATGTACCCTCCCTTGTTTATCAGACTTGTTCAATTTTTGAATTTCTATTTTCCCCACTCTAGAGGTCTATTTGCTGTTTAAGTTCATAATAGATATACTAGTTCATATTTGAACACATTCCACATTGTACATAGCTAATCATATACATGAGGGGGATTGTTCTGAAGTAATGCAAATTCATAATCTTCAATAGAAATTCCCCAGTTGAGGAAACAGGTTCTGCCCAATAATTCCTTGCAATAGTCCAAATGTAAATAAAAGGACGAGTGTACAGTTTTGTCTTTTCTGACATGTTTAGTGCCTAAAATGCTGACGTGGACTGGTTGCATGGTGGCCTTGACAAGGCCGTCTATGCTATATTATTGCTCTGTCGGTTGCAATTAAGAAAAACATGCTGTCAAATCAAAAACAGACGTAGCTTTTTTTGTGCCGTCTGAATATTTCTGCCTTGACTGTCAGTGTCCTCCAGCACTAAGATAATAAGGCTCCAATTAATGTGACACATTCTCAGCAGAAAACATGAAGAGCTTGTTGCAGTGCTACAATTCAAGGTGTCTGAGGCAGTCGGTAGCAGATCAGGGCTGAGGAGTGAAGTTATAAAGCAGTCATCGTTAAACAAACCCTTTTGCTCTTCTATAATCAAATCAAACCAGTAGAACACATTAGAAAGACACATTCCTAGTTGAATTCAGTAAGAAAATGTATTTAGATATTACCAATATCTGATATGTTATACTAATCATTGATAATTAGGGAATATTTGTTTTTATTTACTCAATTAAAATGTAAAATTGACGATCAAGTTGATCAAATAATTTTATTAAATTAAATTGAATTTGGTGTAATATTTGAGAAAATTTAAAGGAATTTAACATTTTTGAAATTAAATCTTCAATTTCTTTAGGTAGGTTGCAGCTATGAATTATCAAACTATTTCTGATAGTTCACTGAGCTTTTTATTCTGATTGTTGCCAATTTTATTAGTCCAGAAAATGTAAATGTTCATATTAAACTGGTGCAGGTATATAGAAAAGTTAATACAAAGATAAAAAGTTATGCTATAATCTGTCATTAGGTATTTATATATTTTTTTGTGTCTTAGTAGATTTTTTTTTGGACATACTAACATACCAAAGTCTCAGATAGGATAGAATTAGTCTCTTTGAAAACAGTCCAGTCTGATGTGGTGTCATTGTGGAATATTCCCTGTCAGTAGGGGGCACTGTGATACTGGCCAAAAACTGAAACCTCTCAGAGGTATGAATCTGTTGGCAGTTGGAGGGAAATAAATACACTTTCTCTCCCAGTCTCATTGGGATTTTGTAAATCATAGCTTTACCTATAACCAACATAACACATCTACCCTTGAAATTTCATCAGATACAACAGCGGTACTTTCTGCAGATTGTGCACAGTTTGACATCATGCTCAAACTAGTCTTTATATGAAGTAATTTTTAAAAATGATGCTTGAGTGTTAAGTTTCTCATGTTTCTTTTCTTTGGGATGGACGTGTATTTGAAACCATGCTCAACCTGTGCTCTATTTCTTTCTGTATTTCTCTTTCTTTCCCATCCAGTCAGTTTGTATCAGGACAAGTCAAATCTTCCAGGAGCCTCGGTCTGCATGACCACGAGTTCAGGGCTTTGTCATTGAGAAGATGAAATATATTTGGCAAAGGGATGTTCGCTCCTTTGCTTTATGTGTGGAGACAGTTTAGAAAAACAGTTAGCTGCAGGATAGCTGAACTGTCCCTTAAAATGTAGTGCTCGTGTCTTAAAACAGTGAAGGGTTATGTGATACATGGAGCTAGGTTAAGGAAACTGTGTTTTCAGAAACAGGAACACCCTTTTATGGCTGCAGAAGATTTATTATTATTATCTCTCCAGAGAACACTGTATTTCCTCATGCTCCTTACAGTCAGGCAGGCACGTAATAGGCCAACACACATTTCTCCACACGCTGTGATTGCCCTAATTTTTTCTTTAAATAATGCAGTGTGCATCGTGCTCTCATGATCATTTTGTAGTGTTGTATTTTTTTTTCATACAGTCAATTTATGGGTATGAGGTAATATTTACTCAGGGCAACGAATTAGACTTTATTTAGTATTGGCATTTTGCTATGTTGCTGATATTTATATTGTTGCCAATGGTGGGTGTTTTTAAAGTGTGTGTGAAGTATGTAGTTATGGAGCTATAGTATCAGGATTAACGTGTAAACTGAAAAAAAAACAGAAATCTATTAACAATTCAAACTTTTAATACCTAAAGTGACACAGTTTAGAAAATTCCAACAAACTGTCCGTGCAAGCTTCCATGCAAGATTTGAAGATTGTTTTTGTTTTAGTGTTCTTTTGCTGTTAAAGCAGTCAGCCCTGCACTAAACAGTTGACATGGTGGCTTGTTGCCCATCAGAAAGCTTGTCTGATTTTTCTCTCGCTATAGGCAATGCTTACCTCACTAATAGGAGTGTATTGATGCATGCAGCCAATGAGTCGAGACAAGAATTTACCAAAATTGAGAAATACTTAAAATCCTATTTTCCTGTATTGAATAATGTGGTGATTGTTTCAAGAATCAGAAACCGTTTTAAGGAATCTGTGACTAGTCTAGGTTCAGTCCATGTTTATACTCTGGTTTTCATGGTTTTCTCAATCTAATGTGGTCCTAATGCCAGAAAAGGATTGAATTGCTTATTTCCACAAATAGAATGCTTCAGAAATCTCTAGCTGCATTTGAATGAATCTGTCCTTAGTGTAAAACAATCCAGGGTTGAGCAGTTACAGTATTTTAGATTTTTATATACAGCTGACTGAACATAGTCGAGATTCCTTAAAAATCACGAAATAGCCCTTTATTTTAACAGAATCTCAAAAGCAGAAGCTAACTTTAGCTAGCATTAGTGACTAGCTGTTATCCAGGTCACCATGCTTGCAAAATGTCCTTATCTTGTGTGTCAACATTAATTTTTTTCTACAGTTTAAAATTAAGGGAGGCTTCTTCTGTTCTAGTGTAACCAGCCTAATTTGAGGTCTTTATTAGGGAACTCCATCAACACAACGGGGCAACTCAAGAACTACTTCCTTTCATTCTTCACATTAAGAGTCTCAAATATGGTTATAAGGTGTCAAGCTTAAAGCACTTACCTTAATTTCCAGACCTCATAATAACAGCCTGACCAACGTCACATGCTGAGAGCAACTGCAAAGGACTTTGTGTGACAGTTTCCACTTTAACAAGAAATACCTTGCTGTTCATTACACCACTACTTATTAATGTAGATTTTCTTTCAGAGATCTGAATGTCTATTTTAAAATGTGTATTGAAAATATTCTTCAATTTTGCTTCCTACACAATCAGAAAGATTTAGGGTCACTTTACTTGCAAATAAATGACCAATCTTTATGAGATCCTTACAGTACATGCTTGTGTGCTGGGCATGGTGTGCCTTTACATTTGTGCATATTAGTCTATAGAGTCTGAAGGGTTAACATTGCTTTCTAGACTTTCCTTTTTCAGAAAGCAATAAAGTCTCCAACTAAAAAGGAAATAAGACCATATTTAAGATTGCTCGGCTTGCCTTTGAAATGGAAAATTGTACCATTTCTTGACATGTTACAAGTTGGATTTCATTGATTCTGTAATTGGACATTCAGTCCCAAACGCTGCATTGTTAAACCTCAACCTCATGGTTAAACCTATTTTGTTGTGTTGTTTTTCAGTACTGTGTGTGAGATATTGAAAATATGCTATGCCAGGCCTTCCTTTTAATTAAATTTTTGTTCTCTTGTTCATAAATGATTGTTTTTAGACGTCAGTATCAAACAATTGACTGCTTTGTAGGTTAACTGCACTTACTTTATGATCCAGCACAGTGAAAGCATGGTCATTAAAGCAGATACTGGTCCTTCAGCAACTGTCTGCTGGACAGCTATTAAGCTAGCAGTCTTTACCATTATGGTGTAGGCCATAACATTACCATTCAACATGTAGACTCACCCAGCGTTTTATTAATAAAGAATATTCTCCTTTTCATTTTCCATTCATTCTTGTAAGTATCCCACCTCCAAGATAAAAGCAAAGCAACATTTCTAAGTTATTTTAGGTTGTTATTATAGTCACAATCTCTCTGAAAAGTACAAGCTGAGAGATTTACAGTCACCATTTCATCCCTCTTAACCAGTTGCCAATGCCAAGGTGCCCTGAGAAATAAAAGTCCAGAAAGGGTGTGGATCATTTTACAGTATGGTTACCAAGGCTACTGCTGGGATTTCCAATTAAGATGCAATCTGTTATCTGTTTAGCTGACTAATAAGCACAACAAAGCCACGTAGGGGACCCCCTGGAATTTATATCAGACCACTCGAAATAACCATCAAGCCCTCCTATCTGATGCACTGCCAATACCTGCTCACTTTCCCAATTAAAACCCCAGGCAGCTTGTTGTGCAGTTAAAGAGGAATGTATGAGGGCTACTGTCATTGTGACATGTAATGGGTGGATGCCAGCTAAGTGTGTGGCCTTGTAGCATTTCATTTTATTTCTTGCCCTTTTTTCTTTAAAAAACAACAAAAAAAAAAAATCTCATACCTGAGGGTGCCCCTGAGGGTCAGAGCTGATTTGTTCTTCTGTGATAATTAGGGCTGTGCTGTACCCAATCAGGTGCACAAACTACCAGTGAGAGCACAGCATTGATGACCTTCATTACTTGATGGAGCCAATTAGGACATGAAAAAGAAAAAGAAGTGTGGAACAGTTTTGGAAATAAAATGCAAACTGAAGGAGACAAGGGCATGCTTTTTTTTCACCCTTTCATTTAATATTTTCCTTTTAGCCTTTCCAGGCCTTTTGACTGAATGTGGCTAAAGCCTTCAAACACACAGCACTTTGATACAGTGTTTGTGTACATGTGGGTGGATGGAAGCAGCCCAGTTTTCTTGCAACAAATGAGATCCTTTTAAAACTTTAAATGTTGTTATTGGAGCCATACAAGGAAAAACTGTCTCTTTTTTTTTACCACTGCAAAGAATTTTCGGGACGTATACGTAGTGATTTGTCCGAAGAAGATTAACCCTATATTTACAGTGAGATAAGAAATAAAGCTGCAGCAAATATTTCACTGTTGAGATGTTTTACTCGTTTGCGGAGTGTGGATGTGTTCTTCTGTAAGGGACGTTTTGTGGGAAGATGTGAGAATGTTTGGCCCCACAGAGGGTTGATGGACCAGCGTATACACAAACACACACACCCACACACACACACACACACAAATTAAGCACCACAGGCAATACTCTTGAGGGCCAGTGGGTGGGAATTATCTCTCATTTTTACCACATCTTCTTCTGTTTTTATAACTGATTTAACAAGTGCAGAAACACAGCAGCCCCTTGTGTTACAGTGCTTTGAAAAAGTATTTGACCTCTTACAGATTTATCCTGTTTTTGGTTTGTTGTCACACTTAACTGTTTGAAATTATCATAAACTACACTGCTCAAAAAAATAAAGGGAACACTCAAATAACTCATCCTAGATCTGAATGAATGAAATATTCTCATTGAATACTTTGTTCAGTACAAAGTTGAATGTGCTGACAACAAAATCACACAACAATCATCAGTGGAAATGTATTAACCAATGGTGGCCTTGATTTGGAGTCACACACAAAATTAAAGTTGAGAAACACACTACAGGCTGATCCAACTTTGATGTAATGTCTTTAAAACAAGTCAAAGTGAGGCTCAGTATTGTGTGTGGCCTCCACGTGCCTGTATGACCTCCCTTCAACGCCTGGGCTACTCCTGATGAGACGGCGGATGGTCTCCTGGGGGATCTTCTCCCAGACCTGGACTAAAGCATCCAACAACTCCTGGACAGTCTGTGCTGCAACGTGACGTTGGTGGATGGAGCGAGACATGATGTCCCAGATGTGCTCAATCAGATTCAGATCTGAGGAACAGGCGGGCCAGTCCATAGCTTCAATGTCTTCATCTTGCAGGAACTGCTGACACACTCCAGCCACATGAGGTCTAGCATTGTCCTGCATTAGGAGGAACCCAGGGCCAACCGCACCACCATATGGTCTCACAAGGGGTCTGAGGGTCACATCTCGGTACCTAATGGCAGTCAGGCTACCTCTGGGGAGCACATGGAGGGCCATGCGGCCCTCCAAAGAAATGCCACCCCACACCATTACTGACCCACTACCAAACCGGTCATGTTGAAGGATGTTGCAGGCAGCAGATCACTCTCCACGGTTGTGCAGACACATGCACATTTGCGGCCTGCTGGAGGTCATTTTGCAGGGCATAGATGTGCCTTCCTGGATGAGCTGGACTACCTGAGCCACTTGTGTGGGTTGTAGAGTCCATCTCATGCTACCACGAGTGTGAAAGCACCACCAACATTCAAAAGTGACCAAAACATCAGCCAGAAAGCATAGGTACTGAGAAGTGGCCTGTGGTCCCCACCTGCAGAACCACTCCTTTATTGAGTGGGTCTTGCTAATCGCCAAAGATTTCCCCCTGTTGTCTTTTCCATTTGCACAACAGCATGTGAAATTGATTGTCAATCAGTGTTGCTTCCTAAGTGGACAGTTTGATTTCACAGGAGTTTGACTTACTTGGAGTTATATTGTGTTGTTTAAGTGTTCCCTTTATTTTTTTGAGCAGTGTAGTTTAATATCAGACAAAGATGACCTGAATAAATACCAAATTCAGTTTTCAAAGCTATCCAAACCAACCTGGCATTATGTGAAAAAGAAATTTCTCCTTTAGCTAAATAATTGGCTCATTACCAGTTATCACAAACTCGCGATGGCAACAACTGGCAGAATTTGTGATAGCTAGTAATGAGTCATTTGCACCACTTTGGAAGTGGTCATCGGAGGGTTTTTGAACAGGAATGGACTGTTTAAGGTCATGCCACAGAATGTCAACCAGATTTTAATCTGGACTTTGACTAGGCTACTCATTGCCCTGTTGCACAACCCAAGTATGCTTGAGCTTAAGGTTACAAACTGATGTTCAGACATTTTCCTTCAGTTTTCACTGGTGGAGAGCTGAATCGATGTTTCTATCAATTAGGGCTTGTCATTCTGATTTTGAAAAAGCTATGGAGCCCTAGACCATCACAGTTCGCCACCATGTTTGACTGTCAGTATGATGTTTTCCTGAAATGCTGTTAGTTTTACACTAGTTATAATGTCTAGTCTTTTGGTATCAAGATGTTGTTTAGACAAATGTGACAGGCTTTGGTGTTCTTTTTGGTTTGCAGTGGTTTTTGCCTTTGATCTCCCCCGTGGAGGCCATTGAAGGACGCTGATTTTAATTAAAGCATATTAGGTCTGCAGTCCTTTAGATGAGGTTCTGGCTTCTTTTGTAACCATCTGGATGACCTTCTGGAGTCATTGATGGACTCTTGGTATGTTTTGATAGGCTGGCCACTCCTGTAAAGGTTCACTACAGGCCTTTGTTTTCTCCATTCGTGGATAATGGCTTTAAATGTAGAACCCATGAGTCCCAAAGCCTTAGAAATGGCTTTAAAACCCTTTCTAGACCAATATATGTCATTGACTTTGTTTCTCTTCAATTCAACTTCTTTAGATTGGAGTCAGATGTGTTACTTTTTTAGATATTTTAGCCTACTTTTTGATGTAAGACAGGTTCAGTTGTTAATCAGACCTGAGTGTGGCTTGTGAAATTGAACAAAAAAATGTGGGTAACCAATATAATTAGTAATTTAAAGTGGCGATTATTTTTCCTCATAGGTCCAGGCCGGTTTTCGTAGCATTTTTCCGCTAATAAACAAGTCATCATTTGAAAACCGTTGGGTTTTTTAATCTTCTCAGGTTATCTTTGTCTCTTAAGTGCAACAAAAAACAAACAAAAAAATCTGTAAGGGGGGCAAATACTTTTTCACTGATCTGTACATGCACAAATTATTGGGTACACGTACACACACAACAGACTCCGTCTTTTAGACAAGAGATGCTGGTCCCAGATAGTTCCAAGGGAGGGTGGTTTAATTAGGCTCTGACAGCACCCGCTGAGAATTGCTCCTGAATCTGACACTGTTTTTCAAATGTCACCGTCAAGTGCTTTTCCCAGAATGAAATGTGATTCATTATTCAGATGGTGCCACACTCATGGTGATTTTTATTTTTTTATTATTTTTTTTTATTCCTTATTTCTGGTCTTTGGTTTTCATGTACTAGCATTGTAATTAACTGATTCATTAACCATGTTCCACATGATGGATGTTACGGGATGTTGGATTAAAACCTTTTGAATTACCTGTCAGCAAGAAATTTGACAGCCAGAAAACAAGAGCCCAAAAGCAACATTTCACAAAACAACACAGAGATAAAACCTGAACAGTAACCAGGGCAATTTGTTGTTATTTTGGTAAACGTGAATCAGACAACTGTCAGCCTGGATGCATTTTGGATCGCGGTTGTATACTGTGACAACAGAATACCACTGAGCTGCGACATAAGTTGTTTTCAATGTTTTGTTCAGAAATGGCAAACAAACAGCAAACTATTCCGGTTTGATAAAGGAAAACATGTTTGTTTTTAAAATATATACTTTTTGACAAAGTCGACTAGACTTTATGACACATGTCCCCCTTTCTTGCAACGAGCTTTACCCTTTTCTTGGTTACCACAGTGACGAGTGTGACGACAGTGACAGAAACAGGCCATCTACTCGAGGCATATGTTGTAGCTGTTGAGGGAAAGTCTATAAAGTCTATACAACTAGTCTGTACTTTGCACAATGATGGCATTAGGTTAACCTATGAAGCTGAAGGGTCCCCCCTAAACAGTCATTGTCACAAGCTGCAAGTGAGAGCTGGCAGTCGATGTTTGAAGTGCCTATACTTTTAAGTGCCTCTTGACTGTATTCAGCAACAATGGTTCTTTTCTTCCATGTTTCTAACCTTCACTACAAATAAGGAGCTGCTGTTGCTTTAGAATGTGTATCTGTCTATATTTTTTGCACTTTTAGTAAAAATGCAGAATTGCAATGCCAGTTGATTCATCTGTTGTCTTTGTTGTATCCTGGATCACTTTATTCAGGTATGCTGCAGGTATGTATCCTCAGACTGCTTGTTTCCTTGTTTCAGTTTACCTGGTGCTTACATTTAGTATCATTTTTCACAAAACTCTTGGTTTGCTTTCATCTTTTTGTGCTTGTCTCAATGTTGGGCACAGTTTTCTATCTGACATGCCATTTCTAGATATTTGCTGGGGTTACTAAACGCACACTGCAATCTAAAGTAACGAGTCATTTTTATGAAACTCTTGCACGGTGGTAATATGATTACCTTTAATATACTGTTCAGTCCTCAAACCACTGGGAACAGTGGTTTCCGCTACACCAATTTCTTTCAAAGCAGTTTGTTATATTAAATTAATTTTTTTAGGCTATAAATTCTGTTTTAGATCCACTAAGTATAATGTTTTACCTTTCAGTCAACCCATTACTATGCCTTATTATACAAAAGTAATTTGATTTTCTTTATAAATCTTGTTTTTGATGTAAACTTGTTGGGTATCCACCCATGTTTAAAGAAAAATTACTGATTACCTTAAGATATAAAACATGTCCTTGTGAAAGCTGACATTTCTTATGTGCAGTCCTGGTTTTTCCACTTCATTTGCTTTCTTTGTTTTACTTTGCAATAATGCATTACCTTTCCCAGATAAATATTTTTGCAAAATGTTTTAGGACATTATTTCAGTATCAGAAGAACGATAATGCTGTATGGAGCCGAATAATTTGAATGTTTGTACCCTCATCACATTGTTGGGCATCTGTCTTGTGTGTTAATGGCATTTGAAGATACTTGAAGTGGATAACACCCCCACATATGCTACATCTGATACTTTACCCTTTCAATATATCTTTTGCTAAGCTTAAGGATTTGTTTTATAACTCGTTGAAAAAATGTCATGGCATAAGCTGCTTAAAGAAGAATAAACAACGCACATAGGCATCACTGCTATTAAATTTACATACAAACTATGCAAATGCTTCACTGTGCAGGCGCTGAATCTGCACTGATTCACCCACATCAGCTTGCCAAATGCTTGAAGTGGCCTACATGGCAGGGCAGCTGGCTCCCCTTTGGGGTTAAATGATTGACTAAATTTATTACTAAATAACTATAGACTGTGTATATAGGAATCAAACCTTTATCCCAAGATGGTCAGGTGATCATTTAGTATGGACAAATAAAAAAACAAAAAAGACATCGTATCTCATCAAAAATCAGCATAGTGTTGGTTTTATTACTTTTCTCTCGATATGTGGATGTTTCAGAGCTCCTTTATGTTTAGAGCTGCACAACACACCGAACTGTAATCTTCATCGCATTTTCAATGTGATCAATATTGCAATTACAAAAGGCTGTTTGGAGGCAGTGTATTTAGACTATTACATTTAAGGTGCTGTTCATTCAAACTCTCCTTATAGTTTGGTGAGCTTTCAGTGTCTTTTATGCCCACGCCTGGTTCAGATATTAAGAAACTAAGATGCAAAAATGCCTGGAGTGTTTTGGGGACATGATAATGATAAGAAAAGAGAGAATATCATCATAGAAATGTTCAACAATAATATTTTAGTGTTATGTGCCTCCTATTATTGTTCAGCTCTGTTTCAGAACCACAGCAAAATGTTCTTATAAATCCGATAACATTGTTGGGAAGATAAACAGTGTAACAACAGCTTTAGTGTTACTGGAGTTCAGTTTTATTATTGCTAGCGTTTTAGCAGCTTATGAGGCTTACCTTTCCATATCACCGAAGGTCCTCACCTCAACAGCAAGGCAGCACTGGTCATGACCTATACTCATCTAGAAGTCAGTGATTGCAGTGTTGTATGCGTGCTCCGATGTTTTACTTTGACCACATTTGTGGGTTTCTAGTGAAGCCATGAACACATTTAGACAGACAAATAGGTGTATTTGTTCTTCTTGGTTGTATCTCAGCAGAAACTGTCTCCTTGAGAGTAGTTCTGGTACACTTGAGTGTTACTGGTGCAGCCTATTGTTGGGATCTCTGGGGTTTTCGAAGGTATATAAATCTGGTTTAAGACCAGGGACTGAATGTAATGATGCCAAGAAGTAATGTTAACCAGTGGTATTGTGTGAATGCCTCCTCTGCACTGTCCACAGGCTACTCAGACTTTCTTATAGTAGCCATTGTAAATATCCTGCTGGAACAGCATAGTGAGCTTTCCACATTCATTTTTTGAATTGTTCCCATTCCACCTCCATGGCAGAGCTGAGGACTTTGTTGAAATTTTAATGTATCTTTGACCTAGATTTGATGTGCGTGCTGGCGTCTCTGATGTGTGTCAGTCTTACAATTGTCAGCTGAAGGTTTGCCATTGATGGAGCTTTGCAGAAATGTAGTGCTGACAAGAATTCCTCTCATACTGCCTCGCCTGCATGAGACTGTACTCACTCCTAAAAGGAGATAATGAACATGGGGAAGAAAGAGACCCCACTGATTAATGCGTGTGTGGCTGCACCTTCAAAATTCAGTCCTGTGCATAGTAATTTGCTTCTCACTTATGCATTTATGAAAAGAATCAGCCACTGTTCCTGCCTAGTGCAAAAGCTCGTTCAGCTAAAGCAAGAGGCTGAAAAGTCAGTCACACAGAGGAGAGAAAACTGAGAACTCATCACTGAAAATCCTGCCATCTCTGTGTATGCACTGACAGGGTAAGATCTGAATTATAGCTATCTTCGTTTCATTTTGGCAGTTTGGTGCTTTCCCCGAGCCACTTTGCCATCAGAGCCACAACATCTCTTTAGCAAAGCAACGCCTGTTCTCAGAACGAAAGAATGAAAGAACCAATCTAGTGTAATCATTTTTCACAGAAAAAATCTGACCTGTCCTCCTTTCCCCTCCAAGAAGTGTATAGTTAAAACTGAGGCTGTTTTGAACATCAGCAGAGCTCCCTTGATAATATGTTAACTCTCACCTGAATGTCACATTTAGCTGCATCTTCTTTAGGTAATTAATGTTTTCATATTTCCTTTCATACTTTCTAGTTCAATTGAAAGTGCGTTCCCTCGATTGTCAAACTTGTCAAAGGTTAGAATCTTTTTGTAACAATCCAACCCACCACTTAATTAGTGCAGCTTCCTGCCATATACGCAGTTGCATGGTGAATGTGGACCTTTTGAGAGGAACTTGCAATAGATTCAAATCAGGAATGGAGAGCCAGGGGAGCATTTCTCGTTGGGTGATTAAAAGTAACCTTTGGAACTATGTAGGAGCTGTTTTCTATGCCCTTTCTTTCCCTGCAAATGCCATCGTAGGACTCTGGTCTAATAATGCAAGAATAGTTTTAAGGCAATTACACTTCCTCCAAAATTGATCCCAAAGCATTTAACTTATGAGTAGGGGAAATAATGCAGCTAAGAGGGAGGTTGAAAGTAGATCCTGATCCAGCTAGCAGGAAGTTTTTTGGATGTCCAAAAATTATGTAGTTATGTGATATAAAGATTAATAGCCTCACACTTATTTTGGACAGATTTTGGGGGCACCAACTGTGGTGCGCTTTTAAAAATGTGTTTATGAAAGCATTTATTGCATGCCAGCAACAGTAGGGTGCATCGACTGTGCTGGCAGGCATGCAAAAAACATGTCAGCCCTCGCCTGCCCTCCCTATTAGTGTCGATAGGCTATCTCCTGCGGTTGCCTCCAGGTATGGAAGCAGCAGGGGATGCAGCAGTCAGTGGGAGCCTTGTTTTTCTGCGGCACTTGTCCTCGTAACCGAGGGAATTGTGTGAAGCCCTGCCAATCACAACAGCAGCTGCCCACTTTGTTTTGCTCTAGTGTGAAAATGAACTAAAAGAAATACACTTTAAGACTTGAACTGGAAGGAAAATTACACAGATACATGTATATGTATGCAAATGTGCACAGCAATGAGGAGAAAAGCTTAGAATATGACTGCTAGCTTGTTTAAAATTTTATTTTATAGCTTAATCAAACATTACCCTAAAATCTAAATACAAAACACATCAATAAATGAATCATTTAAGAACAAAAACTAACATGATATTGGTTAGTATAAATGTTTTATTGTTGGTTACAGGAAACTGAACAAGTAATTGTCCCTAAATGACACTGAAAGCATAAATCAAACTGAATTAATGAGAGTTCATTTAAGAAAACGGATTAACTGAAACATTAGTATTTACTTGGCAAAATAGCAATGTTTAACGAAAAAAGGCAATCATGCATTTCCCAACAGTGGAAAAAAGACTAGACTTTGTTTTTTATCACAAAGGTCATTGTTAAATATTATAAAAATACTTAAGTGTAATTCTAAATTTAGCAACTCTAAATGACATTGTCAGCAATGCTTCTTTGCTATTTTGTTTGCTAATTTTTGTGCTTAATTTGTCTTTCCACATTCTTCCTAGAGCATGTAAACAATTCAAAGAAAGAACAACTTAAACCCTAAGGGTTTTTTGTTTGGGTTGAAGCAACAGTTAGAACATTTTGGTAGTTATATGGCAACATTTGGCTGAATGTGCATTGCATCATCTGTTTGTTGATATGTAGACGGACTGTAATATGGTCGTTGGCAGTAATACAGTCATACTCAATAAAGTAGAATATTGAAAAGTTCATTTATTTGAGAAACACACTTCACTTAGTGAAACACATAGATTAAATACACACAGGACAATGTTTTCAAGCTTTTCTGTTGATTATGATGATTTTCCGCTTATAGCTAATGAAAACACGACATTTAATTTTAGAATAATGCATCAGATCTATGAAAAAAACATTTTTGATATAGAAATGTGGGCTTAATGAAACATATGTTTAATACCTGCTTAGAGGGTGTCATTTTAATCTGATAAATGAGCCTCATCGGAGCACATATTCCAGTTTATAAAATATGACTATATTGGCTATAAACTCCACAGAAATAACATCAGCTTCTTTCCACAATCTTTAATATAACTCCACTCTCAGCTATGTTTGGCAATGCAGATACCTTCTAACATACGCGGATGAATCAGGTTTACTGAGATTTTAGCTTTTATTTCCAAAGATGTAACAAGATGTACAGAGAGAGTATTATTATGGATGTCCTGATTCAATCCCAAATATGATAGTGGTCCTAATAAAGGGATTTATTTTATCCGTCACCAAGTCCCTGACTAAGCTCATCTCCTAATGTCTGTTGTTGGTGCCATGGTGTATTATGATTTAATGCTGTCCACACTTTAGCGTTTCGCTTTTATGCAAAGCTTGTAAAGTTGCATTATTGTTTGTACACATAAATATGTTAATCTAACAAATCAGGGTTTTTCCTAACAACCCAAAGGCTTTTCACCTTTTACAGTGATGTTGACAGAGAAGAAGAGACTGTATTGGCTGCTGCATCTCCAGTTTCTGTTTGTGCCACAACAAAGCTGTGCACATTGTAGTTAATATGTTGAAAGGTTATATTAGTTTACCTAAACCAGTTAAAACCCATGTTGAGGCAATATATTAAGGTTGTCCTGCAAATAAATATGTTGCTGTCAAGAAAAATTCATAGTGAAACATCAGGAATGTAATGTGTGGGTTAGTAAGGTGGTGCGCAGTCACAAATATTATAAAGTCCTGTTGAATTTTACTGCACTTTAAAGTCAAGTCAAGTCAAGTTTATTTATACAGCGCTTTTCAGCAACAAGGCACTCAAAGCGCTACCAAGTTTGTACTTGCCGTTGTTTCTATTAACTTCAATGTAGCATCAGATTGGGACTCTATCAGGAAATTTCTGATCCTAAATGACTCTGATTGGTATCGAAGACAAAAGCATCTAGATTATGGAAAAAGAAGAAATTAAGTACCTTGGCCTTTTACTGTATACATTTTACAGTAATAAAATATACAACTTCCAAATGTAAGGGGTTTTGATGGAATGCTGAACATGAAACAAAATTATTGTTTTCTTTTATATGTATCAAACATTTCTGTAAGTGTTATGTAAGAGACCACAGTCGAAGCTTGTTTTGAGATTCAAACTCTTACGTACTGCAGCATGCAGGTGTCCACACCTCTTTCATTGCTCTGCCATTCACATCTTTTATTCAGTCATGGTAAAACTGATTATTTGCAGCTTGAGCATTGCTGAAAATGATGACAGTGCGTTCTTTGTAGAGCTTCTAAATAGGGTGAAGTGGAAGGAGGACTGAATTAAAAGGAAAAATTGACTAGAAGTAACTTTGTAAAATTGTGGAGTTCTCTCTGGGAATCAGAGGACTGAGTTCATTCCTCCTCCTCCTACCTTAGGGTGTCCTAAGGCTCATAATCACAGTGCAGCATGAGTAGGCAGATGGGCTGTAGTTTTCCTGTGACCTCATCAGATCTTCTGCATCAACTGTCTCTGTATTCAGCGTAAGAGCCAGAAGAAGGTTTTTGACACAGTGCTCTTGGATCAGCTTTTACTGTGAGCTTGAAATTGGGGCTTTGCCGTTAAGGAGAGTAATTTCCAGTCTTCACATCCTACTCAAATCTATCAGGCTGTCCTAAAAGTGAAGTTTGAGAGTGGGGGCGATGAAGAGCAGGTGTACGGTGATTGGGATCAGTGTAGCAGAAAGCTGTGGGATTCCAGGGACCGGGCCTGACAGTTACAGTGTGCTCCTCTCTTCTTGACTCCCTGCTAGACCCCAGCTGGGTCCATCTGTCTGGGTGACACTGCATGCACAGACATTCGGGCCTTTAAAATACAGAACTGGACTGTGAGACTGTAATCAAGGAAACTACTTTTCTTCAGAAAACTTAAATATACGTATAAAAGTAGAGCAATGACATGTGATGCTGATTGAATGTTACAATCTGTGCAGAAAATCGTTGAATTGTGAAAGAAAAAGAGGCTTTGGTTAGTTGCCCTTTTTTTGTTGGTGGCTGTTTTTCACCCTATTTTGTCGAGTAATATATTTCATCCCAGTTATTGCTGCTTCTATGTTTTTTCCTCCTAATTATGAAGACACTTGTGCAACTACGTTATTTGTGAAATGTTGGATTTAATTGGAGTTTTCAAGATTTCAATATGTAAACTAATGATCACAAATGATTCAAAGGGTTGGAGTTCCAAACCAGGCTTTGTCATGCTGTAAATAAATCTGACTAATAAACCAAAGTTTGTGCAAGTTTTTAAAATAATTTGTGCTTGTGCAGAGAATATTTCTAACCACAAATTGTTTTTGTTGGCAATGATTCACATAAATACAGCAAAACATTTTGTGGAAAAAATTGTACATTTCGTAACTTCTACCATTTTTACCAACTTTAGATGTTAAACTGATTTGACATAAACACAATTTCAACTATTGAATCAGAACGTGATTACCTTTTCATGCTTCTGTCTGATTGTGTAGTGACATATAGGAGATTAAATTATTACCACTTGCTTCCAGAATATATTAACATAAGCCATTCAAGGTGCATAAATAGCTGCACCATCATCAGTCTCTAAAATGTACTTCAGATTTAGGACATTTAGTTTGAACCCGAACTGAAACGAGCTGAAGTTGAGAAAAGCACATTAAAACAAACAAAACCTCCTGCCTTCTGAGTGTAGCGGCGATTAACTTTTCAAAGTCCAGTCTAATGAATGTTTAAATATGTTTTTATTCGAAGCCATTGCACCTGAAAGTTGTCAAAACAAATCAAACATGAGATCTCATGAGTTGCGGTTCAGTTTATATATATTCACCTAAAAAGGGACAATGAAAACATTTTTCACATATTTGTTGCACGTTTTGTTTCAACTACAGCATTTGTGCAGTTTATTAGCTTCCAAACAGATGGGCAACCTGCTTCTACTTTAACTACATAAGCAGAGTCGTGCAATTATTTATCGTGGCATATTTTATTTACCTTTTTTAAATGAGGAACGAAGTAGCAACATTTTTAAGCTGGCTTCAAATAAACCTATGCCTTATCATTCCTGCAAATGTTTAAGAAATATTCAGTCATTTTGAACTTTGAAAAAATCATCTAGACAACATCACATACTGGAGCAACATGCTTGAAACCCTATAGTACATGCCAAATCATTTCGCAGTCCACAAATTACTTATTTTTTCTGCATCTGTTAGCATGTTAGACATTTAAGCTACGGTAGGCATGTTTTTAATGTGGACCAACTATAGTGTGTTTTCATTTGTAGTTCTTGGTAAAAAATCTGCTGGAAACCTATTTGTTTACAGTTTGTAGATAAAAGAAAATGCTAATTCTGCAAAATTACTAGAAGTAACGTGAAACACAATTACTGCAATCTCTCGTCTGGTTGCTTGAGCAATCAGTTGCAACTCCTCTGAAGCTACACACCTGCCAGGATGTAGGGTTTCATGTACTTAGTCTGCTGAACAGAAATGTGCAGACCTCCAAAACCTATGTTGACATCACATGGAGTTGTTGATCAAACCCACTTTAAAAATGCACATTTTATCTTACACGAAGCAGCACTCTGTGATTAGTCGTTCCCCTCTGCAACATAACATGCATATCAGTAACTTTCCCTCTATGAAAAACTCTGCAGCTTTGCCCCTCCTATTTGGTGTACATTGCTATCTATTTGCCTGGGAATGTTCTCTTGGCTGAACCCTGTGACACACAGTGAGATTCTGTTTGCCTCCCTTCTCATGGGAAACATATTTTTATATATTTTTATGCCTTCATCTGTTGGTTAAGGGTGGCAGGGTGGAGCTGGGCTGTTTCTGAGCCTCCCAGCACATCATATGCCCCAGATAGCTGCAGTCTTATCCCTGTTACCTATCTAACCTCCTGCATGCACAGTTTCACACACATTCCGAGCTCGCAGGAGCCTTTCCCTACCTTTCCGCCATCTCCTCCCAGTTTTATCATCTGGGAAAATATTTATTCATGCTCCGTCATTATTACCTCCCTTGGATGTGTTGATGAGGTTGTCTTTTATCTGCACTTTCTCTCCGAGTCATCTTCCCTCAAGGTGAAATATATGGTTTGAACAAGCAGATTCATGCTAGGGTGGAAGTCTGTGAACCAAATCTGCGGTGCTGGAATATTGACATTATTTTCAATGTTTAAACTACAGTTCTATTAAAACCAATACTGTCTGGTATCAATGCTGACTTTTACTTTGGAGCTGTTTGCACCTATAGGTTGTTAAAATGTCTTGCAATAAAAATAACATGATGTTCCATTATTTTTCAATGATTGTCCCAATGATTAGAACAAACAAATACTGACTCATCCAAAGCTGTGTCATTGTGAAAGTTCGTTAGTATCCAGCCTGGCCAAAAAGTGAGATCCAAGGGGAAAAAACTGAAAACAAAACTGTCCAGTTCGGTTGCTGCAAACCCAGAGTTTGACTCCATCGAGTTTTGTCTGCAAGGAATCCTCCATGTTGGCTGATCTTCACTTTTGACTATCAGACACTTTTACAACCATCACTCCCTCCAAATTCCAACAATTTTGCTTTCTGATCCTCGTTGTAGATGTGAATCTCCTTGTATTCAGCATCATTTAAATACCCATCACTAGAATTTGGGTATCCTATAAGATTATGAAGAATTAGAACATGCTGAAGATCTTCCAAATCTTATTTGGTCCGTAAGCAAGGCCTCATATTGTTGACATGCAAAACACAGATGAAATCGCGGAAGACGACAAAGCTGAATCTATTGTAAAACGTAGAATATTTATTTTGTTATGACCTAAGAAATCTGGACTTTCACTAACAGTCAATGTGTTTTTAACCTTTAATGTTGATGCTCAAACTGAAAGATCTGTAAGACAGATACTTTGTTGGTTGCTGCAGCTCCCTGAGATCTGAACTGCTGCATTGTTTTTTGAATACTTCCTGCTAAGCCAAGTCAGATAGTCCTTTGACATTGATTTGGCAAAAAGAAAGCAATTAAACTCATTTTACTCCATAGTAATTAGAAAATTAACCTCCCAAATATCACTAAACCCTTAATGCAAACCAGCTGTTTGACATAATCAAATATTGGTCCTTTTGACGTTTACATTTTTTATGTTCAGACTGATGAACTTTATTGTTTTCTGCATATATCCACTCATTTTGAATTTCATGCTTTCAACAGTTTCCAAAAAAACTGGGACAGGGACATGTTTACCACTGTGTTACATCACCTTCCATTTAACAACACTCGGTAAGCGTTGGGGAAGTGAGGAGACCAAGTACAACCCCAGTTCCAACTTCATTGGAACGTTTGTGAGATATTTTAAGTCAAAAAGGTACAGACAACACAATCAGTCATGTAGAGCCACATGTTAAAGAAATGTATTTTTGTTGCCTCTGTGATTATTCCTTAATTGTTCATGAATACCAAAGCCTTAAGTGTAAAATGCTTTGCATTCTGATTTATTTCTTAGAGTTTCTTTTAATATGTAAGAATTATCTTACTCTAGCGACATACTAAGTGTATCTCACCCCCATATAGAGCATCTGCTTTTCAAATGATGCCAAATGCTTAAAATGAGTCTCTCTTTTGTTAGGGGCTGGAAAATCCACTGTGATTTTCACATTCAATTTACTGTCACTGAGTGTCTTCACAAAAAGTGCCAGTGCTACAAATCCAGCTTAGGGAGTTAAATAAACTTTGTTGAAGCTTTAATGGCAAAAGCATTTCTCCTTCAGTAAGCACTAAAAATACTTAGCAGCACCAGATCTTTTTATGACCTGTTGGTTTGTTGTTTGGTCAGCCAGCTTGAGGCTGACAGATGAGTTTGTATTAGAAAGTATTATTTGTGATGCATAACAACATGCAGCTATATGGATCTCGATGTGTGGCTCCAAATCTCCTTAATTTTGGAATGGCTGCATTGTTAACGATGTTCAACGAAGCATTCACTTTCTTCTCTTCAAGTCCCGATAGCCCCAATTTATCAAACCTCATCGGAACATGTCAGACTTCATTCAGCTTAGCTGCACAATGAAAACTCATCATTTACCAATCAATAAATCTCTACAGCTGAAGTCAGATGTAAGAATGATGAAATATGAAATATGAGTTTGCTGAGGCCCTTTTTTTTGCCAACATCCATCATTGTCAATAAAATGAGTCCAGCAAATATTCAATTAAGACCTCGGCGCTCCATTTCTCATTCATTATTCTGGGGTTAATTTGCAACTGTAGATTTGTCTTTTGTCACTTTCAGGCCAAGAAAGGATGGTTATGTAATTAATTTCACTCCTTATCATGCAGGAAGCAGCAGGGGGTCTTTATCTGCGTTTTAAACAAGTTTTTATAAATTTCTTGGCTACCTTTTCAGATAGCCTTATTGTATACTGATCAGTTCTATGTTCTCACCTCAGTGTAACACTTCACTTACCAGAGCTTTTCTTAAGGTGTCTTTAAAATGTGCTTTCAGACAACAAATCCACCCCGAAACAACCTTTAATTCCACTCAAATGTCATCCTTTTTCTCTAAAATATGAATGTTTTATGTTTTAGTCAGTGTTATACTTAAAATGGTTTACTCTGAATGCCTGATCATTGTGTTAAACCTTCACAGTAAACCTGCTGTTTATACAATAAAAGTATTGCATGTTTAAAAAGCTTGAATGTGACATGAGACAACAGATAGTATATGTCTTAAGTGGTAGTTTCAGGATATTTGCCACGTTCTTCAGTCTGAAGAATGTGGTCGACAGTAATGGAATAAATTTTCTTTATTGACATAGCCTTTATGTTGCCCAAAGTCCACTTTTGATTGGCTGATCAGTCCCCCCTGACGTCTCCTCCCCCACAAGTCCAGAGACTCAGACATAACCTTAGAACCCATCCAAAAGCATTGCCCAACTGGGTCAGAGATGAGCCGAAACCCTTTAAGCATATTTGGTTGCGATAAATGTTGTTTGCGCTGTCTGCTCTGCTACGTTTGTCTGTTTTTATGCAAGCCTACCCAAGTTTCCTATTTTTCTCCCAAACATCTTTGGGTGTGGCTTCAGCGCCACTTACTATCTTCCTTAAAGAGTGCTACTTGGTTCTGAAACCAAAGTGGGGAATCTGGGAGGATTCAGAAGCCCAGTGCCAGAAGAGATCAGTACAGCCTGCCAGTTTCAGAGTGACAGAATCGGTGTTGGTGCACAAAGCCAACTCACCCTTCAGGTGGGAAAGTTTGATGTTTGGGCCAAAACCCAAGTGGGTTACATGACAGTACACAGCCTGTCTGACACTGTTAGGCACTCTTTTCAGTTCTATCATGGTGGTTCTGGTGCTGACACCGGATGAGTCCTGGTGATTGGGAAACTTTTCATTTTTATTTTCCAGTAAAAACTAGTCACTGATGCAAACCCGTCTTACAGAGCTGAGAGACAGAATCATTTTTTACTGACAGATAAACAATATTCTCAACACTCGGTTATCTATTCATAAAGAACACTGTCATTTTTGTTTGTTAAATATTTGTCTGTCTCAGCAGATTTTTAATAATCTTACCTGAAGTGTATTTTTCTTTAATTGATCCTAAATAAATCCTAATCACACACGAGTAAATCTACTCGTGCTTCTTTAAATATATGATAAAACTAGTTTTATAGATTGTGAGGCAGAGTGGTTGTTTTATTGTGTGCAGATATTTCCTACTAGTTTTTTTTTTTCCTGAAGTCTACAATTTAGCACAATATTTCAGAGACCTTGTTAGCTTGCTATTTAAGATTTATTTCTGAGTGATTGTATTTACCGAATGGCACTTAATAAAATATCTTTCTGTTTATTAAACTGCTATGCAAGCAGCACAGTGGAAGCAAAAATATATCAGATGTATTTAAAGACCAGAAAATACTGTGACCGTCCAATATCTTGGAGAGTTGTTTATTAGTATTTTGAAGCATTATTCATTTATTTATTCTTTTTTTTTTTTATTTGCTTTATTTTGATCCAGGTTCCAGCAGGAGCCTGTGCAAGACAAGAGCTTGTAGGATTTTATAAAAGGTTAATCAAAACTCCTGTTTACCTGCAAAAGACCTTCAGGCAGTTTTTGTAGACACTAAAGAGTGGGTGTTTTGTTCTGTTGTGCAGCTACACCTGCTTGAATCTGACCTTCATTGAAATGTGCAGTGAGACAGAAATTAAAAGTGAAGCAAATGTGTCTTATTTCTTTGACTCAGTTCTCTACATTTTACCCAGACCTATTCAAACTATATTGCATGGCCCCATATTTCAAATAATTATTGATTCAACTTCATAAATCCAAATAGCAATTTGCATGTTTATTGCAGGATAAATCTTTGTCCTGCTTTGTCAAATTGACTAAGTTTGAATTGTTAACTCAGTACTACTAGAAGCAGCATTGCTTCCTCTGTCCAACTCTGCAGTTTCTACTCATATTGCCATCTCACACAGAAATCTCTTCACTGTAATTTTTTTCTTTTTTTTTGCCTGGCCCCAGGCTGCCGTGCAGACCGGTTCAGCTCACTGATTGCCTTTCCGTTGAGGGGGCAGAGGTGTGCGGTGTGGTGGAGGTGAATGTCACGGCAAGTGGCAAATGGTTGGGGAGCAGTAGGAGAGCCATTGGCTGGCAGGATGAAAGTTAAACACTAGCCTGTGGTCTTGTCTCACAGCTGGAGTCAGCTTGTAGCCTTGGGGCAGAGGCCCAGTTTATTGACCAACCTGGTACTCTTAACCTTCTCTGTCCCTCCTTCACATGGATTTTTCCTGGACCAGAACCAAGTCTTTAGAGATCCCATGTGTTATTGATTGAAACGTTCACCTTTGTAGCGAGCAAGAAGCTGCACTCTTCTTCTCAAGTTTAGCACAGAGTGCTCTGCTTTTTAAGGTTTCTCAAGGCTGAATTTCTCTTATCTCCTCTCTCATCAGGACCAAATCGCGACTCCAATCACAGTGATCCTCAGAGTGTGATTATTTCTATTATGATCCATGTCAGTCCTGTGTCCACTGAAGTGGAAAGGTCACTTCCAGCTGAGCTTTGCACTATAGACATGTCAACATCTGTCAAAAGCAATCTGGAACTTTTAAAACATACTGTTTGTATGTCAATCGCCTACTGGGAAATCATTGTCCTGTTTTCTTTTTTTCTCAAAGCACACTCACTGCTGGTTTGTTGATATCTCTACAGATGGCTGGATTTAAAGAAAGCGCCAATAACAGTATCTGGAGTTTGTAACAGAACTACTCGACTAAAACCCAAGCAGACACCAATATTTATTAGTGTTGCACCACCAGCTTTACTGCTATCAGTAAAGTGCAGTCTGTAAAATATTCTAAGATCTCTTAATCAGGACATTGGTGTTGATAACAAGCAGTTGTTTCTTATAAATAATCCAGGATTTCATAATCTTCCCAGCTTAACGGAGCCCTCTACAAGAAGCTAGTAATCACCACATTACAGAAACTTAACTTTTAAGGCTGCATGTCTGCTTAAAAAAAAAACAACCCAGTATCTTGATAGGCAATGAGCGACATCTCTCAGAACATAACAAAAGTTTAAAAGATGTTACATTTGTGAATAGAAAAGCTTTGAATTTATAATGCTACTCATAATATATAAACTACCAGTCAAAAGCTTGAACACACCTCAATAGTTTATCTTTATTGTTATGCCTACCTCTAGGAGCTCCTTCAAGTCATTTCAGGTGACCACCTCATGGACCATGGAGTGTTCAAAGCTGTAATCAAAGAAAAGGGGGGTTATTTTGAAGAATCTAAAATATAAAAGATGATCAAAGTGGTTTCACAATTTTTTTGTTGGCTATATAATTCTAAATTTGATGATGAAATTCATGATGATTTTAGTTTTAGTTTTGCTTCATTATTATTTTTGACCTTTTTCCTCATTCTGCTTTTTACAGAGTAACACTGGGAGTCTAACAAGTAGAAATAAGCTGCTTAGTCGGGGTGTCTGCTTGGGTAGCAGGTAGGGGTGGGCATTTATCGAATTGTTTATCGTGAAAACTTTATCGTGATAATTTAGAATTATCGTAACAACGATAAGTTCTAGTTAATGATGTTCAAAAACCCGCAAACTGGCTGTTTAGTTGACGATTGTTACTCTGACTATTTCTTCACTGTTTGTTCCAGGAAAGCATCAATAACTTCGACAATATGATTAAATGCATTTACTGTTTGCGGTTAAGTGATGAAAATCACACCTATTTATGTATCATATCCAACTATTTCATGGCAGTCAGAACGGCCTAATTCCAAATCTTTTCACCTCCCAAAAAAATCCAAAAACGTTGTGCTCTTTTTTCTTACCTTTTTTCATCCTGTTATGTGGTCATAATATTGTCGGCTCCCATTGCTCAACAACTTGACAGTGACACAGAGACGCTTTCATTATTACATCAGTGTGATGCTTGTGTGTCTGCAGACTAAAAGATTTACCACGTGCTCAAATTTCAACAAAGAAATCCCAAGTATAACATTTATTCAAGCCTTAACTTGTAGTTCAAATCTTTGAGAACAATAAGGCAGAACATTTGTACCTCTGGCATACTGATGGAAAACAATTTTTAACAAGTTTAATCTCTCTTGAACAATGCAGTGTCATCAACAGGTCCAGGTAAAATGAGAGTTTGTTGCAGTAAAAGAATAAAAAACAAGCAGCTGTAAATTCTTTGAATCAGGCAGTTTAAATAAACCCATGAGACAAATTCCTGCATCATTTTTATTTCAGTATAAAAGTGTTTGGAAAATCCACCACTCTTTTGAAATCTTCACCAGAGCAGTCTGAAGTCAATTTTAGAATGAGCCTCAAAAATGTTTCAAGTGGATGTTTGGCTTTCCATGAAAATATGCTTCGAAACTGCCTCACAGAAAGCGAGATCATACCTCTGCAATGCTGCAGCCTGTCAGAACCAAACTTGGTACGACCTTTTAGCTGTTTTACCCCATTAAAAATAGAATATGAGGAACTTTTCTTTACATCTCAGCTTTTATGTGGTGTTCAGAGTGAGTCTTGTGTGTTTTCATATTTATGGTGCCAGTGGTTTTTGTTTTTTCTACCGCCAGATACCGGTTTAACATGCTCAAACCAAGTTGCACTGTGACCACTGTCATCCTTTTAATATATAATGGATTCAGTAATATTATGTTGTACATATTTGTTGTATTCCTGTCCACTTAATCCACTGTTTTGCTCTCTAGTGTAGTTTAGGGTCAACTAAAGTTATCCATTATTAAATCAGATTGACTATTATTTCTTTAGATATTCACTCTAGATTTCAGTGATAATTTGGAAAGAATCCAGTAATTCTGGTGTGAGGTCCATTCAGGCAGCGGAGGAACTAAAATCTGGTCCCACTGATGAATCGGCATTGTCATCTTATTAATACCCCCACACAGCCAAGGCGGCTGCCATGGATTTTTCCATCTTAATGGATTAAGCTTTCATTTCTTATGCCTGATCACAAAAAAGAGGTTTACGGATGAAGAAAACTTGAGATAAAGGCCTTTGACTATTCAAATTAGCTCTGGCACCTCTCAACTCTCAAAAGTAAGGGGGGCTCTTAACAGATAATCTTGTTTTGAACAGTTGAGTTTTTTCAGATTGTGTCTTTTATTACTACATGGGATTATTATTTAGTTTTGACTTAAAATAGCATTGAACTTTACATCAAAATGTCTATATAAAATAAAATGTTAGACTTATGTAAGGTGGTTATAGAACTGCATAATATATCAAAATTCAGTCAGCATTGCAATTTCCCTGTGTGCAATAGTGCAGCCACAAAGGACTTCAGAATGGGGAGACTATAAAAAGAAATCTTTTTTCTCTCCTTTTATTGTTTATTTGCACGGGGACAAGCATTAAGTATAAGCAAATACTGAACACCATAACATTTTTAGTCTTCGCTAAATCAAAATGCACGTCCCCGGATTGGTCTTTAAAAGACAGTAAAACATCAAACCAAAATAAAATATCACACACATACATAACATAAATATTAAAATTATCTTACAAACAAACCAGGCTTTTTGAGGTCTAATGCATTCAAACTCTGCAAGCCAATGACATATTTTGCTGGTTGCGTAGATTTTAATTGTTTCATGTCCATTCCTCATACAGATCTGAGTGACCGAGATGCTAAAGCTCAGGAAAAGGGGTGAGGAAATTGTGAAGATGGCAAAGAAATAGATTAATTACATCTATATTTAGCAATAATGTTCCTAATACCATGCAGTCCTTCTTTGTAAATAGAAAAGTGGTTTTGAATATACTGAATTTTTTATGTTACATGTTACTTCTGCGATTTGTTCTTTGAAAGTGTAAATGAGAAACCTGGTCACTCTTTTGTTTAGATGATAAAGTACTCCACACATTCAACAAGTCACTTTCTATTGCCATGTGTGTCACGATTTAAGCGTGCCAGAAGCTGAAGTACGACTGGCTTTGTGTCTACCACACTGCTGGTGGAGGATCACATATGCATGAACACACTGCATTCACAATAAAACCTTCAGCTTGACCTCTGCAGTGTCACTCGTTGCTGAGATCTGGCTTGGCAATTGTCCTGCACTGAAGGGATTTGGGGGCAGAAGAAGAGGAATGGGAAGGTGGGGAGGGGGTGCACGGATATGTTTGTGGAGTCAGCCTTGGATTTATGTGTCTGTAACAGAGCCATTTATGAGGAGACTGTTGCCCCTACTCTTTAGGGGGGAGTTGCTTGTTTGCTGCTGAAGCTGCTGTGCAAATATTAGCTGTCCTGGTGCACCTGCTGCCATTGTCGCATTCTCTCCCTCCCACCGCTCTGAATCCGTATACTCTTCATTTGTCAAACACACAATGGAAGACAGAGACACAATAGAGGAACATTTTTTCTCTTGCTTTGCCCGGGGTTTGTGTCCTGACACTGGGTAAACAGTGGCAGGACCTCCTGTTCCCCCGGGTCGGTGCTGAGCTCCTTTAATCTACAGCAACTGGAATCCTATGCAACAACTGGTCAGTCACAGGCCACAATGTTCACATGGTTCTGGCCGCATGTTTGCTGACTTAAAAACCTCATCTATTTATTTAGACCCTATGAAAGAGCCCTGGGGCAGTAGATGGTTGTATTTATTTATAGAGATAGAAGGAATAAGTAAAGAAATTCAAAACATGTAAATTCCTATTTTCTTCATTCGTATTTATTTAAACTATGCTGGCTTATTGTTTTCCTTTTCATACATTTTTTCCAGTATCTTAATTTTTTTTATAAACCAAATAATGTTCAAACAAATTATGCAGAAAAGCTATTATTCTGGCTTTAGAAATACTCAAGGAAAGGGCATAGGCTGAGAAAGAAGTTAATTTGAACTTTGAACATAATGTATTTCTACTTCACACAATAACTTTACTTGAAATTAACTGATTGGTGTAGTGATTTCTTTGGAGACCCTTTCATTTTGGACCAACAGAAATATCACAAGCCATGAAAACAAGCAAGAAGAAGCAACTTGCAGGGTTGGCCCTTGCCGACGGCCTGCTTCCTGAAACTCAAAAATCCGACATCAGTGATGGGTCATGCTGACAAAAATACTCTTCGGTGTGGATCTTGTTCCATTCACAGTTAGCTATCTTGTTTTGACAATTAAGTCAGAGGAAGCACAGAAATGTTTGAAAATAATTAAAAGGAAATTTTGTTTTCTATGACATGTTGGATGATTTCTGCAGTTCAATCAGGCTGCGAAAGCGTGACAGGTAGCAAGAGTCACAGCAGATAACAGGAATGCTTAACAGAGTACAGCAAAGTTGCCTGTTTTGTCCTTTTGAGCTTTAAAAACACTTTATGTGTGGGGCACGTGGTGTAGCGGTAAAACATGCGACCCATATACTGTCCCTGGTCCTGACCCCAGAGACCTGTTCTGCATGATTTTCCCTTCCTCCACCCGATTTCCTCTCTGCCTACTTTTGAAAAATAACCCAAAAGAAGGCCACTAGTGCCGCAAAAAAAAATAAAAATCACTTTGGTAGTTTAAACCCTGCATTACAGCAAATGCTCTCTCGTACAGCATCATGACACCACCTCTGCTCCTAATATAAAAAATGAATGAGCGCTCATGGCAGACAAGCTGGAAAAAATATATTCAATGCTGTTTCTTTGTCTTATATTCCTTAAAGAGGAGTCTGAATCGCCTGTGAGCAGGTCAGATCTTTATAAACTGAGGATTGAATATCATCCACAAAATTCTGAACAATGCATCTTTAGCAACACTGTTTAATCAGGCCAACACACACAAATGCAACCATATAATTATAGATTATACTTTAAAACAAACTACATAAACATGTATTGTGTTTTTCTTGGAGATGGGAATAAATCTTTGCAGTAAAACTAAAAAAGGAAAATGCATTTTGTTTGTGCCTTGCCTCTTTTTGCTGCCATTACACAGTCTCACACATGCTGCAAATTGTGCCTTAAAATATTTTTTATAATCAACATGCAACAGAGTGTTTCTAGCTTTCTTTGTTCCCATCAGTCTCTCTCTCTGTTGCTGCCCTAAGTGTGCCCTCTCTTTCTCTCAACATATTGCTTTCTGCATGTGTTTAAGACTGGTGTGTGCAAACCCACACAAACACACACTCCTGCAGACATAAACACCAGTGCCCAACACACACAGAGGGGGTCCCTGGAGTTGAGTGCAATTACTGTGTGTATTGTTGCTTACTCATTATGTCTGACAGGCCACACCACTTGTGCGCTCCTCCTGTCTCCTGTGCATTGCCTCCTACATCCTCTGCTTTCTCAGTGCAAACACACACAAAATGTGCATGATGAGTGTGTGGCTAGAAGACTGAGGGATGTGGGCCGGTGTCCATTTATTCAGAGCCTCGGAAAATCTTGCAGGGTGTCGGTTTGCTTTTTGCCTCTCATGGCCACCATGCTAAAGCCTTTTCAGAATCTCATTGTTTTGTGCCAAAAGTATAGGGTATAATAATATACAGGCCTTGCTCACTGCAGGCTTGAAAATATATTACCTGTTCTTGGATTGAATTTGATATAAACTGATAGTAGGAATATTGAAAGAGACAAAGTGGACTACTCTGATCAGTGCTTTCCAATGGAATTTTCTGCAGGGAATTCGGGGCTCGTGATGTTCAGGAGGTTGAGGCAGACAAAACGAGCATATGACAGCCGAACATAATGCCTTTTTAAGTAATTGTATTATTTGCTTACCTGACAATTACATTTCAATTGATCTGTTAATGATCTGTCTCAGGGATTCACATATTGCCAAAAAAAGCAGCTTCTCCAGACCCTTTCATGTCTGTCACATGAGCTCAGAGTGAATCTGCTCTCATCTGTGAAAAGAACAGTGCACCAGTGCCAAACCAGCCAATTCTGGTGTTCTCTGGCAAATGCCAGTGGAGCTCCACGCTGCCGGGCAGTCGGCACAGGGCCTACTAGATGATGTTGGGTCCTTAGGCCACCCTCATTAAGTCTGTTTCTAATGGTTTGGTCAGAGACATTCATGCCAGTGGCCCGCTAGAGGTCACTTTGTAGGACTCTGGCAGTATTCACCCTGTTCCACGTTGCACAAAGGAGCAGTTGCAGTCCTGCTGATAGGTTAAGGACCTCTGACGGCCCAGTTCAGCTCTCCTAGAGTGACTGCATGTCTCCTGGAATCTCCTTTATGCTCTTGAGGCTGTGCTGGTGGACACAGCAAACATTTGAGCAATGGCACGTATTGATGTGCCATCCTGGAAGAGTTGGATTAAATATGCAACCTCTGTAGGGTTTAGGTATTGCCTCCTGCTACCAGTAGTGACACTGACCCTGGTCAAATGCAGAGCTACTGAAAAGCAGTCAAAAAAATGAGGAGGGGTAAGTTGGAAATAACTGGCACATCTCAACTGCTGGTACCATTTAATTAAATTAATTAATTAAATGCATTTTTTAAAGCAATATGAGTCAGTCCAGCTTTTTTCTTTAAAAATAGTTTGTATGATCATTCAGATCAATCTTTTTCTTAAAATAAATCATATGGTTGTCCTTAAAAATGTTGAAGTATTTTGGAATACCAAATCAATTTTCCATCTTAATCAAGTATACCTTTTTTACAAATCCCTTTGTAAGAAAGGGGGGGAAATAAGGAAGCTGTAGGACCACTACGCCAATGGTGGCATGTATTACATGCTGTGTCCTTTACTGAATGGGTAGTTTAATGGGTAAGATTAGCTCTGTAACAACTACTTGCAGGTGAACTCTGATAAGACTGAAACCCTGGTTATTGCCCCAAAGAACAGAATAACTGAATAAATATATTCAGGCAACACCTTGGTGTGTTGGCCTCCTCTGTCACACCAAACAACAGAAACCTCTGTGTTATTTTTGACTCATTTGCCATTTTGTTGGAGTGCCATTCTCTGGGAATGAATCAGAAACAGTTTTAAATTTTCAGCTAAGAAAGATTTCTAAGCTCGGAACTCTGGTGTCAGAAGCTGAATTAGAGATGATTAATCATGGTTTCATTCAATCTCACCTTGATTATTCTAAGAGCTATTTTATGTGTTTTGAATAAGAAAGATCTTGACCGTCTCCAGTCAGTTCAGAATGCTGCGAGGCTTTTAACCAGCATGCGAAAGAGACGGAACATTTCTCCAGTTTAAACTCTTTATATTGACTTCCGGTACATTTTAGAATTCATTTGAAAATGGTAGTCCTCTCGTTTAGAGCCCTATGTGGCAAAGCCTCCGATCTCTGTTCTTCTAGAGCCTGACACTTCTTGTCACAGCCTGAGGTCAAAGGCTGTTAATGTTTCCACAAACACATTTAAAGACCAGAGGGGATAAATACTTTAGAGCTGTGGCCCCCAGATTGTTTAAGGCGTTGCCTCCATATTTGCGTCTTAATTCTGATGATTCTTCTAAGAAGCAGTTGAAGACTCATTTATTCATACTGACTTTTAACTAGTTTTATGTTGTATAATATTACATGTAAGCTGCTTTATATTTTCTTTTATGCTTTTATATTCTGTGTTTTAATGCTTGTATTTATTGTAAAGCACAGTGTGAACTGAAGGTCCACGTTCTTTAAGAGCTGCTAAAATCGTGGGTTCTGTGAAAAGGAATGTTGTAACTCAATAAATCCTTGACTATAAAAGTTGACTCAGATTGGGATAGTGTCTCTGTCTGCTAGAGTTGAACCACAAAGTTGGCTGCGTTTGGATAATTTATGACTGATTCATCAGGGTGAATGGGATATCCGGGATGCAGATGTTTGGTCAGGGTGGAAACAGCTGTGGGCTTCATGTTAGCTGTATTTTTAAGTATTATGTTGGTTTTAGAGCTTTTCAGTTTGGTCATTGATATTGACCAGCTGTTTAATATATATATATATATTGTGTTAAGAAGCCTCTATTGATTCACAGGTGACAGAACTTCATCACATGTAATTTATGCAATTATTTTTGTTGCTGCAAAGTGATCAGAGCTTACAGGTATCTGATGTCCCTGCTTTTAAGAAGAATAGTTCATGCCTGCAATGTAATTCGTCTTAATACTGAAATCCTCTCCAATGCAAAGACTTCTCCAGATTGTCGAGCAGGATTGCTTTTTGTGCTAGCCTGACTTCTGATCCTCAGATCCAGATGCATGGCACAGGCCCAACCTCACAACTGATGGTGCCCAGGGCATTAACAGCTGACCTCCTGAACACATAGAATTACCTCACAATACCTCGGCTTCCCTTCATCTAGTTGGTTGAAACTGGAACAAAATTAGTTGTTCCAACAGTTCAGTGATTCCAAGAACTCATTAAAGCTGTATTTGGAATGGAGAAAGCAGGCTGATATTTACCTTCTGGAATAGCTCTGACCTGAATCCCATTAAAACATTTTGCACTATGCTTAAAAGCTGAATTCTAATTTAAATTAACTCAGCAGAGAAGAGTGGTCAAATATTCAGTTAGAGTTATGGCAGAAGGTTGCCGGCGGCTACTAAATGTATATGACTGAGGTGTAGTTTACAAATGGTAATCTGTGTGAAAGTGTGTATTTATTTGAGTCTATATGTATAGTTAGGGGAGGTTCTTGATTTGGAAATCCTTTAAAGTTGTTGGCTGTATGATCATCATGCTCTGCTAAAAGAACAAAACAAATATATCCTTAACCGACCGAAATTTAATAATTAATCATGCCCATGGTGGGTGTATGTCAACTTTTCATTGGCCATGTAACCTATTGGATATCATTTTAAATTGTTATTTTAGTCGTTCCTCTAATAGTTGTGGATTTCTTGTTCAGTATTGCTTCCGCTTCTAAAATTTTGCCCGGCTGCAAATTTTAGGTTTTTTTTCAAACGAGAGCGAAATGCAAATCCGAGGGCAGGGCTCCAATTAATTGTCTATAGATATGCAGCTACATGAAACCATTATTGAGGAGTAAATGGCTTTAACTTTGTTTCTAATGTAATATAAACTTTAATTAATAAAGTGTGTGATGAAGTGGGGACTTATCAAACAAGCCCTGTGTCCATTAAAGGCCCTAAACCCTCACAAGGCAGCCTTATTAAACCCCATTTCACAATGTGTTTATGAGCCCCATGGTGAGAAAAACAGGGAGAAATGCCGAGACATGAGGAAAAAGAAATGAGTTTGTGTAATTAGTGAAAATTAAGAGCTCTTAATCCAGGAGGAGGGATCGGAGGAGGGGGAGAGGAAAGGAAGGAGAGTGAAGCGGGAGGTATTGGCATCGTGAGACAGGTGGGAGGGACTCTGGAGCGCATGCCTCGCTTACTTTTGTTTGCCCCCGAAGAAATGAGCGAGGACCCAAAAGCACACACCTAATAAAGATACTCATTATAAAATATGGTTCTGGAGAGAGGCTTTCAAATCACAGCTCTCCTCACCTAGAGGAGCTCTAAGTGAAGAGAAATAGGTTGGTCTTGTTGGATTTTCACACCCATTTACTTGAGTGCATGAGGTTCGTTAGCTTTTTTTGAAACTTATTTGGTCTTGTTAGCTGTTTGTTTTCCTAAGTTTAGGTATTAATTTTGTGCTTGCTTCTACTTTGCTAAAGTAAAAAAATGTTGTGTTCAACACAGTTAAAAACAATCCACTTGGTCAGCATTATTTCCTCTATCCACTGAGCCATGCTAAAGTATTCACATCACTTGGATCTTTTTACATTTCCACATGTAAAAAACCCAGAATTCAGCAGCTTCACTCTGATACCTCTAAATAAAGCTTGGCCTCAGAGCCCACTTCTGCGTAATTTAATCTCATTGTAAAACCAGCTATACTGTAAAGGTCTCAGATGATTGTTGGAGAACATTAAAGAACAAACAGCATCATGAAGACCAAGGAACACAGCGTGCAGGTGAGGGAGAAAGTCGTGGAGAGGTTTAAAGGGGGGTTAAGTTACAAAAAAAGTTCCAAAGCTTTGAAAACCACAGAAAGCACAACTTTTTTCTGTTAAATGGAAATAGTATGCACAGCTGGCAGCTGAAGGTATGCACAGCTGAAATATGGTTGTTTACTTAAACTGAAAGAATAGGCAAGGAGAGCATTAACCAGAATCAATCAAGGACAGCTGGTATCTGTGTAGGAGCTACAGATATGTTGAGAGGACAACTGTCCTTAGATAGAAAAACGTTTTATCCAATTTGAATAAATAACTGAATCTGACTGAACTATTAAATGATTAGGATTAATTGGAATGTATGAACCTGACTTTAGTTAAGTGCCTTGAGACGACATGTGTTGTGAATTGGCGCTATATAAATAAACTGAATTGAAAAAATTTAATTGAACTGTTAGATGTGTGCTCCACAAATCTGGCCTTTATTGAACAGTGTCAAAAAGAAAACTATAACAAGTCCTGTTTACACTTTGCCAGATGCCATGTAGGAGGACACCTCAACATGTGGAAGAGTATTCTCTAGTCAGACATATGGTGGTGGCAGCATCATGCTGTGGGAATTATTGTATTTAGCAGGGACAAAGCACACAGATTAAGCTATACAGGCCAATGCTAGAGGAAAACTTATTAGAGGCTACAAATGATGTGGGGGTTGGGGTCTTTCTATAACAACCTCAAATACACAACCAGAACTACAATGGATTCATTCAGATTAAATTATATTCATGGGTTGGAATGGCCTAGTCAAAGCCCAGACCTTGAGCCTGAGCTATTTTACAAAGAAGGGGGAAACATTTCTGTGTATATATGATGTAAAGGCTTCTAGAGACATAGCCCAAAAGATGTGCAGCTTTAATTGTAAGGGTGGTTCTGCAAAGGATGTGGGCTGAATACAAACCCATGTCAGACATTTTCAATCTTTTTTAACACTTCTCTCTTCACTTCACAGAAAATTCCAGAAAAATACATTGAAGGTTGTTGTTGTAACGTGACAAGATTCTTCAAGGTTTAAGGGATATAAATACTTTTACAAGGCCCAGCATCTAATGTGTCTGGGTGCCAGTAAAATTCACCCGCGCCTTTATCTGGTAAGAAGATTCCCTAGTCCTTATATATCTACAGAAGCGTTATTTTCTGGTCTGTCTCGGGGTGGCATTTTGCTCCATTTCATGACATACATCAAGACAACTTCTACTGACAGTTTCTGCTTCAATAGCCCTGACCTTCTAAAATGAATCCAGATGTTTCAAGTGATGGACAGAAGATGTGAAATCTGTGGGAGCAGACAGGTTTCGGGGAGAGGGTGATAGTATTACACCAGCTGAAGGAGCGTAATCATTCCTCCCACAGCATTCGAGCCGCAACAGAGCAGAAAATAATGCAGAGCTGTATCTTTTAAGTGTGGCTGTATTTTTATTTATCAGGTAAATGTGCTCATCATGTTTATAGACTCCCTAGTCAATGAGGCCAATCGATGGTCTGAGGGATACTGGCCGTTTTCGTTTTGTTTGTAGCAGAGCGGTTTTTACACCCGAGTGGAATATATTAAGCAATATCTGAACGCTGTCTGAAGTAAGGATGCCCTGTTGTTTAAAAGGGAAGCATGAACAATTTTAGCATGCTTTTGTTGGTGCCATGAGGCGTGCAAGCAATTGTTTTTTTCCTTTGAGCTCACTTATTCTCAGCTTCCAGTGGAACTTTCTCGAAATAGGAAAAATCCTGCTGAAAATTAGAAATGAATGTTATTTCATCAGTGGTCAGCAGATTTCTTTACGGTGCAGCCCTTAACTTTCTATAAATAGTTTGATCAGGTGATGTCAAGATATAATATTTTCCACTGTAACGTATTACTTTTCACTATTCAACATTTAGAGAAACAGTGATGTACTTTTTCATCATTTTGAATCCAGAGCACTTTACCAGAGTGAAAACAGATGACTCCAGGCAGTTTATTTTCATTGTGTGTCTGAAAACGTAGCTGCTAAATATCTGTCCCAGCCTTTTAATACAGTAAACCTCATGTTCTGATGATGCCAACCTCAAATCGTCCACAAGCACCCAGCAGAATTAGTTTAATTTCTTTGAAATTGTCTGTCTACATCTCTGAAAATAACAGATAATCTTTCCATTAAGCCAGATACACAGTGTGACTTCCAGCTGACTTTGTTGCAGGAACACAGGTACATTGATCTACTACTTTAAACTTTGTTCTCCTGGGAAATTAAGTCAGTTTGGGTTCTTGTCTTCTGCTTTTGAAATCTGTGCTGTCCCATAAGGCAGACGGCCATGAATGGCCGTGGGGAATACTCTGTGAGCCTGCAGCTACTATAACAGAACAGTAATCTCCAACAGATGTAGAAGATGTGTGGAGGATGAGTTTGAAAGTGAAGTAAGAGGCAGTTGGTAGGAATAATTAACAAAGGCCGCATGAAACTGCATAGCAGTTTGCTTTAAAGATCCCTTAAAAAATTCCATGCTATCCTAATAACAAACATGCATTGAAACTAAATTTAAAACACCTAGACAAACACCACATATTTGGATGTGGATGTGGAGACTGCTTAGTCTGAATTTTTATTAAATTTTCAAGCAAAAACAGCTGTCAGTCCTTCAGTGGTGGCCTTTGAAGGTAAAATAGCTATTTGAAAAATAGAATGCCAATACAGTACTTAATATGCGTGCATTTCAGACTGGTGCTGTGGAGATGCACCTAAATGAAATATGAAACTGCTGGGCCAGGTGCTTGCTTTCCCCCCTGGGAGCATCAGGACCGGAGGGTTTGGGAACAGATTGGGGATTGAAGTCCTAGAGGATGGTGTTGATTGAGAGAGGTGTGAGAATTCATGTGCAAACACCTGGCTATCTAAAATAGACTGCTGTGCAATTATCTGTATCCTATCATTTATGCGCAACTTGGATGTGTTGCATGTTTATTTTCTGTTGAGGAGTTTATATTCTTGGGTAAATTGAGCAAAGATACAAATTGTTTATTTATTGGAGCCTGCTTAAATGAAGGGCTTCACAGTTTCCTGTTAATGTCTTTTTATTAAACTTATTTTTTTTACTTATTTGTGCATTTGGAGATATTCTGAGCAACATTTACAACCAAGATTTTTAATGCTAATTAGTTTTGAAATTTTGTTTAATCAAACCACAAAAGACTCCAAGCTGAAAGAATTTGACGCTGCCTCTGAACAAAGTGAAACTTTTTACACCCCAAGAATAAAGTTGAATGTCAAGAATAAAATTGAATGTTGAATATTTGCATGCAATTCGGTGTTGTATTGGGTATCCGCAAAACCCTGATATACCTTGAAATCAGTAACAGGTCCATGTCTAAAGCTAGTATCTTAGGTAGGGATGTCCCAATCAGGATTTGCATTCTTGTTTGTCTGTTTGGTGCCTGATACCAATATCCAGTTTAAAATGGGCACTGGCCGATACAAAGTCACGGGCCGATACTTCAATCAAGTTAATAAAATCCTTGTGATGAAAATGTTTTTGAACTTGACAGCCACATAGTGCAGTAAAATAGCACAATATTTCATCTGTATTACACTTGGTCATCAATAATCATCTGGTCAAGGGACACAAACAGAAGGAGAGTTCCTGTAGTCTCTTTCTCTCCCCGTGAATCTCTTTGGAAAGGGTGAAAAAATCTTCTTCTATGCAGAAAACCCAGATTTCATTAACAGCACAATGTCCACGAAGATCCTTTCAGTTTTAACAGATGTGCACAAGAACATAGCCAGTGCTTATTAAAATTAATGTTATAACACATCCGTACGTGTCGCTGGGGGTGTGGCAGACCTAATTACAGATAGTGGATCAACAACAGATATCAGAGGATGAGTGTCATCATGGACTCCTGATACCGATCATTTAGAACATGACGTAATTGGGACTCTGATCCAACACTTGGGATTGAATCAAGACATCCATAGTTCTAACTGCTCGTAATCAAATCGAAGGTAGTGTAAATATATTAGAGTTTTATTTCCATGTTCAGTTGTTTCATCTTGTTCCTTTACAGGCTTGCATGTCAAATGTGGTAAAATCACTTTTGTTCTTTCAGCTGAAACATCGGAAGGAATATCTGTATTTTCAATCTGCAATTATAGTTCATTCATTCTTTCAAATTCAGCCACATAAAAGCTTTTATAACATTTCTAATATCGCACACAGTCCATCTTCATCTGTTTCATTTTTCTGGCTCATCTTATGGTGGAGATTCTGTAAACATCTCTTCTCTTACTGTCCAAAAAAACCTCTATGCAAGTAAAGCAGATGTTTGAAGTAGAAAAGACCACACAGCCGAAAATCTGTAAGATCATAGATTCCTTTCAAGGTCTAAAAACATTGATTCTTTTGTTTGCTCAGCTTCAGAAATGTATGTTTTTCCCCCCCAAGAGCTTTTAAATTGGTGTATTATGGCAGAGTGCGCACTTTAATATAAACCAGGTGCTGTGAAATACTTGTTAGCACACAATATCCTGCATAACGTTTTGATGCACATGGACAGATTTCTTCAGTGGAGCGCATCAGTTCAGAGGCCAGCGCTTAAGAGGATGAACCATTCATAGCACCAAATTGCTTAAGTGATGTACTTACATGTCAGAGAACCACAAACCCTGCCTTTTAGAGCTCTAATGACAGTATTTTAGCAGCTGTGGTTTCACAAGGGTGCCATCTTAAAAGCATGTTGGCTGTAGGAACATGACTTATTTAGAAGTAGTAGAATGCAGTAAACTGTTAATCAGTGTGCTCTGTAAATTGTTTGGCAGGTTGTCGGACAGCAACGCGCTTCTGTGGGAAAGCTGGAATTTTTCCCACTCAAACTGATCACCATTTCTTTTCTCATTGTAATGAATACTTCATCTGCTGTGTTGTCTAAACTTAGGTATTTAAAAGAAGCTTCATGGAATAAACAGATTGTGCCTTTTGCTGTTTATTGTCCATGTAAATGTGTTTCCCCCTTTTTCTTATATTTTAACCTATTTCTGTTGGCTCTGGCAGCTGAAGGAATCTCATTATGATGCCCCCACCCCCTTTCCTATACAATATGTCTTGGCAAGATTCAAGATTTTTTAGTCAGCATATGAGCACTTATTCTTTAACGTGTCGGATGGAAATTGGAAAATCCATATAATCCACTTGACAGCTAAAAGCTTTGCCGTAACATCTGTTGCTACCGCTACCTGTGTTTATCTGCTGTTTGTGACAATTAGGGATGGAACTCTGGAACATTCTTAACATTCACATAGATCATTTTAATGCCCGTTTAGGCTCTTTGTTCGACTTCAAAATTGGCCGTATGCGGACCACTTCTGTCTTCCTTTTCTGACTTTGGGCAAACTGTTAGTCTGTGGCAGAGGGCGTTGTAGCAGTGAAGACAGACAGGGTTGTGCCAAGATTAAGATTAATGCATGTTTGATAGTGGGTTACGGATTGTGGTAAGGACGGCTCGCTTCCAAGTAAATTAAGGAACACAAGTCCCTGGGGTCATCTGATGCCGTCTGACATTTATTTCCTTTTCATCAGTTTTTTCCTTTCATCTCGAAGAGGATACTGAACTACTTTAAGCAGTGTAGGGAATAAGCGCTTGCTTTACAATAATAAAGCATTTAAAAAAATAAATAATGCCTTGCAAAATATCAATTTGTCTTTAAGTTATCCCATGTCCCATACACTTTTACCAACTTAAATGTTCATCTGGATTTTGATGATAGATCAACACAAGGTAGAACATATATTTTAAGTCAGAGAAAGGAAAGATAAAAGATTTCTAGCTAGTTTGTTCTCTAACAAACCATTGAAGGCACTCACTGTTTTGGGTTGTAGATAAACTCAAATGCAGAGACAACTGAGGTGAAACAGAACTTTTATAATAGAATAAGGAGAACTTACACTATGGTCTTGCATGCAGAGAACGGACATGATGCACAGGAAATGGAACAAGTAGTCAAACAGAAGAATTCAGAAGGGAACAATGAGAAAACAGGAGCTAATATACTGAGGCTGGGATAGAAGATGACCAATAAAACAGAGGAGTTAATCAGATGGAATGAGGAATAGCTGAGGAGGGTGAAGGCAGAGCAGCTGAAGGAGGGGGACTAATTAGCCAGGATCGAGCTTAAACTTAAACACAAAGAAACCCAGTAAATAACTCTAAATAACGCTAAATGTACCAAGAACACTAGAAGGAAGAAAAACAAAAATAATGAGCTAAGAAGGAAACCAGCTAACAATAATGAGCAAAAAAATAAAAGAGAGCAAGACCTACAGAAAAAGAGAAATAGTCCAAATACACACACATGAGAATATCAGACACCTCTGGATTGTGACACTTACAGGACAGCTGTAATTGTACTGTAATAAAGGATTCCCTTAGTAGACTATTTACTAATGTGAAGGCACTTGGTTGCATTGGGTGTTATTTATGGGCATCAAAGTAAAGGGGGCTGAATCCAAATGCATGCCACAATTTTCAGTATATTGGTCTTATAACCAGAAAAATTCAATGTGTTTTATTGAGATTTTATGTGATAGACTAACACAGAGTAGTGCCTAATTGTTAGTGGAAGGAAAAGGGTGCGTGGTATTCAGAAAGGTTTGACCTGCAGATACAGAATTTAGCTGATTTCCATTCATGAGCTTATATATGAAAATCTAAGAACAGCCTCCAAAATATCTTTTTCTGGCCTTTCTGCTATCTATGTTAGAAGTACAGGTTCTGTGTCTGAGAGCAGTTACTGAAAAACGGTTATGAAAAGGCTACCAACATTATCAAGTCCAGCATCCATGACCAACAGACAGAAGTTGAAAGATTACAAAGATAAAAAAGAGCAACTTTGCTATAATTTGTACTGCCTTCCTGTTATCCACTGAAAGTCTTGCTTGCAGACATAGCTCAACATGTCCTAGAAAATGCAGTTTCCTTTTCCCTTGACTTCAATTTAAACACCTCATTGTTACTGAAAATAGCTCACCTGGAGTTTTATCTCCTGCTATAAAACTTTCCACACTGAAGAGTGTTGTCAGTGTGACCTTGTATTACAGTGGTGCTTTCATTGAACAAAATAAATATCAGATCTTCCCAACGATTACGTTGCATCTCTCCTGTAAGGGATGATATCCTATTGTATTTTCTCTGAGGCTCCTAAATAAAACCTAGTGCAAACAGTTGCCTTGAAATTAGTAAATATAGGAGACTTGTGGGTAATTTAATCTCAGTGTAAATACAGCTGTTGTTTAAAGGCCTCAGAGGTTTGTTAAAGAACACCAGTGAACAATGTAAACCACGCTTTTTAGATTATTTGTAATATGTGTGCGTGGAAACCATGTATGATTTGCACGGTACGCCACATATTATGTGAAGCTATAGAAGAGACCTTGGACCTTATTTACTGTGAATGCTTTATTCCTTTACTGGTAAAGTGTTTTTTTTATTAGCTTATCTGATTTCATTCTTGGCAAAACCAAGTGTTGGTATTTCAGCACCTATCTTTTATCCATGGCACCAATACCAGTGCCAGAGCTAAAAATACTTAAAAAAGAAATACAGTATCTATGTGACAAAAAGAAAAGAGGCCTCTAGACAATTCACAACACTTTTTTTGTACAGTTAAAATAGCCAGCTGTAGTACCAGTATCCCAGTTGATGGTGTAATTTAAGGGTAATTACTAAAATTCGAGGTCAGCAGTATGGTGTAGACTTCACATCACAGGGGACATTACAGAGGAAATCAGGCAGCCTGCTAGGAGGTGGGCTGTACTTTAATGGTTTGTGCCCCAAACACTGTAGGTACCCCAGAATTTCTCAGCAGCATAAATGGAAAAAAAAAAAAAAGGAATACAGTTTGAGCTGCTGCTGGAGTCTTCAGGTTTGCCAAACTTAGTCTGCCAACTAATCCCTGCTTTTCCAGTTTCCTCCTCCTCATGACAAAGGCTGCAGTTATTACTCATCAACTTTAACTTCTTTTTATTATTTCTGTTTGCAATGAAAATGTCATTAACAACTGCGCTGCAAAGTACCCCCTTAACCCTTAGGAGCACCTAATGGTTAAGTGGGAAGTGTGGTGTGCATTTGCATTCAGCACTCTTTACTCTGATACTCTTAAATAAAATCCAGTATAATTAACTGCTTTTAGAAGTCACCTAATTTGTAAGCAGAGTGCAGCTGTGTTTAATAGATACTCTGTATATGTCCAGCTGTTCTGTAAGAGAAATTTGCGGATCTGCGGATGCTTTGCTTCAGCAGGTATAACAGAGAGAAAGCCTGATGAAAACCGGTTAGAGGCTACAAAACGCTTGAGAGTAGGGATGGATACCAATTTCGGTACTTTTATAGGTACAGGCCAAATTCCGTCGCTACTACAGAGTACCGATTCACATAAAATCAAACAGTACCATGTTTTGGTACCTAAACGCATCATTATGACACTGATTGACTGGAAGAGGGGGCGATTTTCCATGCCGGACATGAACACAGCATTGCATGCACAAGAGGTCAGAAGCCCCTGCTACAGTCAATTAACAAAAATGTCTGAAATAAAGCACTCGAAAGTATGGCTCCACTTTTCAAAATGGAATGCAGATTACGCTTGCTGCAATATTTGTGATGCGAAATGCAAGACTAGCGGCGGGAATACTTCTAATCTGAGGGAGCACCTGGTTAAGCACAAGATTTTTTTCGTCAGCCTCAGATCTATGCCTACAACTCCTGCATTCGGCACTGTTGGCATGCCTGCATTCGTTAGCGAGTTGTCGTCTGCAGCCACCAACATGGGAGAAGAAATGTTTGAGATGTTACAGTACAAACAGTTGGATGTTGCTTTGATATAGTCATTAAAGTTTATATGTTGAGAAATAAATACATTAAATAAAAAAATTGAGATTTCATTACTAAACAAATTAACATTTATTACCACATAAACACACACAAAAGTACAGAAAACCGGTACCAGTACTGATACTGATTCCCAGGTACGGGGCATCGGTACCGTATTGGTTCAAATGTGAAAGGTACCCATCCCTACTTGAGAGTGGGATGGAGGTTTATCCAGAAGGAGAACAGGCCTGTTGTGATTATTAATCTGACAATATTATTTAATATTAATATTTTAATATTTTATCAAATAATATTTCGGTCTGTTAAGGGTTGTCCTGTGAATACCAGCCTAGTAAGGCGATGGTATGAGGACAAAGTTGAAAGGTATGAGCCAAGCTCTGACATTATTGAACAGCATAAACTCTGCACACACATGGAATTAATTCACACAAATTCTTAAAATACAAGAATTTATTAACAAAAATAAGTCAACTCAAAGTCAAACATATTTCAATCAACAAACTCTTTACTATGCTAAAACAATCCAACTAACTACCAAGCAGAATTAAAGAATAACGAAGACTAATGGGCTATGTACAATATAAACAAGTTGATTAAAAATGGTTGAAACCATGACCAAAAGAGTGATGCAACATTACCATGCAATGTTTATGTTTGAGAACCAAGGATTATCTTGAAGAATCTGGAAATGAAGTTAAGTTAGTCTTGGAACCAATTTAGGCAATAATCAGCAAACGTTTAGACAACCATTCACAATGCAAGATCAGATAAAATATTATTTTAATAAAATAATGTTTAAAGAATGATCTGCTGAATAAAACCAACCTTCTGGATGACTAATTCTCGATGGTGTCTAATTAGTTGCCTTTATTTATTAAAATAATATTTGAAGAAATATTAAGGGAATATTTGGAAAATAGCCAAATCTTTCTGGAGAAATGGGGCTTAATGGTGTTTACTTAGTTATCAGATTTAGTAAAATAATGTTTAGAGATTATTATTCACCAACTTGAAAACTAACAACCTTTCTGTTAAATATTCTGTAGTGAGCACGTGTTCTAAAGCTGTTAGCAGTTAAGCTAACAAAGGAGGTCGATAGCTTAGCTTAGCACCAGAACCAAACACATACTTTTAAAATACCAGGGTCAATAAAAGGGTTAAAATGCATAAGCGCGGACGGCGCGTTATGAGCAACCTTCTGTGTTTAAAATCACCCTTTAAATAAAGTTTGTCTTAACTTTAAAAACACATAAACACAGAACACAAAGCTGATCACGTGTGCAACCTACTAGCACTAAGGTAGCAGTTTCACACAACAAAACCAAACTTCATAAAAAAATTAAAACGTTCAGATCATTTCATCCTAACCGTTATTCTGCCCAAACCTAACCTCTGACCATGCTGAGGAAAAGATGTCCGGGGCGGCGAAGTTTGAAGAAACGTCCACAGTCAACAAGTGGTTAGCCTTCGGCTAACCTCAGTAGCCTCGGGGCTGCAACTGGACGTTCGATCTGTGACAAAGGGTTAGCTCCGGAGCTGGGCGTTGCAAGACGGCTTGTTCTGTCCGTCTACCAGCTGTTCATTACCGTAACCACGGTGATGCGGGCCGTTTGTCCTCCTCTCAGGCAAGGAAAACCGCTTCACTCGGGTTGTAGAGACCACGTCTCTGCTGGGGACTTTTCTCGAACACCGTGTGCGTCTGCAGGGCTCGGAGAGAAAGTCAAACAATGCCGGTGCCTTAATTCCCCGTTCGTGAATGAATACCGGATACACAAACAGCAATTCATTCAATACTCAACTTTTGCATATGATCGGTGATCATATGAGACTCTTGGATCCAGTTTGAAGAGTTAAGTCTTTTTGCCAGCAAAAAGACTTCAGCGCCCTGTGTCTCTCCTGCTCCGATGGTCAACCGGCTCAGAGAGGTCGGGGCATTGGAAAGGGGGTGCTTTTATACAGCCAGTGGCATAATGGGAAGTCTGCTGTTACCCCTCTTTTCCCCTTCTGAAGTTGTGCTGAAAGTCTGTTAAATGCAATTTATTTTGAAAACTCCAGAAGAGTTTGTACCGGAGTTTTAATGTTGAAATCCATGGCTTAGGGTCCCAACAGCCCTAAACATACAGGCAGAGCAACAATGATAAAAATTCAGAACAAAGCATTTTCATAGGTTAGAATGGTCCAGTCAAAGTCTAGACGTAAATCCAATTGGAAGTGTGTGGGAACATATGAAAACTCACACTCAGACACTCCAGTCTGACTTTGCGAATAATGGGCAAAAACACCTCACTTTATTTTTATGAGTAAAAAAATATTCAAAACAATGCATCCTTTTCTTCAGATTTCACAATCGTGCGCCATTTTGTGTTGGTCTAATGCATGTTTTCAAATTGAAATTTTGAGGTTTTAACGTTAAAGGATTAAAATACTTTTGCAACGCACTGTAAGTCTCCGAAAATTTTTTTGCACCTCTATTATTGAAGTTCTCAATTAAGATAGAGTAAACTCGCTGGAGCTCATTGTGACAATATCTTTTGCATATATCAGTTGTTACATGCCCACTATATTACAGAATGAACTTAAGGTAATGTGCTTTCCTGTCATATAACATATTAATGCCCAGATATTGGTTGTCTGTGGGTCGAGGATCTCGTAGTCAGATCGTCTTTACAGTGGAGAGCCCTCTTAGTATTGCCAAAGTCAAAAACAGATACTTCAGAAATACAAAGTGCTGCAGATACAAAAATGCATGCAGGGAGAAATGGACACTCAAGCGTTCAAGCAGGTGAGGAGCTCATCGTATGTGATTTTCAGAATTAAACACAGTTCCCGACAGAGTGCCTCTCCTTGCGCTCGCAGTCTCCTTTACTGCATGGTGAATCTTTAATCAGGTCATGTCTGCTTTGACACCCTCATGTCACCAGAACATGCTTCTGTGCAGCTGTGTAAAGAATCTGGAGGTGACATGATGAAAGGTTTTACAGCCTCAGCTACCAAGGAACCAATCCAATTTTTTTAAATGAGTTGCATTTTTGTATTTGCACATATATGGAAGGGACACTGCTTGTATTTTTGTGGCAGATGTACTACCAGCTGTCTGTAATGCAATTCAGGACAAGAATTATACTGAACATATCCATCCCGGTGTTGATTGCAAAGGATAAGCCTATTGGTGCTAACAAGCATGAAGTCGAGCTGCCAGCAAGAGAAAAAGTCATTTCCCCCTCCTCTTGTCCTCCACTCTCAGGAAACCTTGACATTTTCTAGCACAGAAATGTGAAGTATTTCTTAAGTCCTTTCACGCCTCAGTAGACAAATTGGATCAACCTATCGGTTAACCTTCATGAGAGGAAGAGATAATACTTGAGCACATTTCTTAAAAAATAAAACATAAGCATGGATGTCTTTTCCTTGTTTGACAACCTTCATGCACCACTTTGCTTAGACACACCATCTTGTTTGATTTGTTATAGTATAAATTAATCCATTCTTCTCGAAGACTTATATAAGTAATACACATAAATGCCAATCAGCAGTTTTCATTTCAGTTATTCACTTTATAGTGAGCTTGTCAAGACCCATCAATGATGCACTCCTCTGGAGCTCATGGTCTGTTGTGATTTCAATGCATAGCCTTATTAGTAGATCCTTTGTAACCCATTAGCTGCCAGATCCAATTTCCCTGTACCTGAACTGTTAAAGGTATACCAAGGTTTTAAAAACCATTCATATTTTCTATGATTCCATTCCCTGAGTTTACTGTTTTTTTTCTGAGATGCCAGAGACAGTACGTGGGTGACCAGTTGTCTTTGGCTGTCTGGAGCACACTGATGCTTATAAGACAATCAGACTCAGCTCACTGAAAAGATTTCCGGTCGCATAAAACATGGGAAGTTATGTTGTGAAAACTAAAGGAGCACCAGCCATCACTCCTAAGGTTTTAGTTACAAAGCAACAGCTGGCAAGCTAGGGCTATTCTCTGATGAAACATTTCAATACGATCAGGAAATACCTTTTTTCCAGTTAAAAGTAAAGTTAGTCAGTGGTAATGTTTGTGTTATTGATGCGTTCAAATTAACAGCAGAACCCAAGTTTTGTGAGAAGAACTTTCCTAAAGCATTATGTTGCCTCCACCAGCTTTATTTGTTTCAGAATAGCTTTTTGATGTCAGTTCTTTTCCAAGCTACTTCCACTGACCCATCCTTTAACATCATGGGGAAAAAAAAGTGAGGATTCTCGTTCTATTATTTCATGGTCGTGTTTGAATGCTTAAATTCCCATTTTAGGGACTTGCACCCATAGAATTGGGTCAGAATGACCAGTGTAATCAGTCTGTGTTCTTGCAACTCTGTATTAGCATGAGCATTCCTTTTTCTGGCAATCTCAGCTATAGTGTTTCTTCAAATCGTATCAAAAACCACGGACCAGTCTTTTCTTTCAATGCGAGTAAATGAGCCCTTGACCAGTTTTACTTTTACCTTTTCGAGGTTCTCCCATTGTGAAGATCATTGCTTGGCTGTTTTTAAAGTTGCTCAGATCTTTTCGCTTGCCCATTTATTCTGTTTCAGTGTGTCAACCTCAAGGACAAAATGTTTGCTTGCTGCTCTATCTTTCCCATCCTCTGTCAGATGTCATTGTAATGGGGAAAATCTGTATTTTTGGCACATCACCTGTCTGTGGCCATCATGTTACGGCTCATCGACTTGCTGCATACCAATTTGTCAAACAGCAATATAGGCAAACAAACAATGATGCAAAATGACAAAAATGCTAATGGAAATATTTTTTTTTCTTTCTTGCTGGTTGAGCATGCTATTTTTACACTAACATAATAATTAATACAGAGACAATAACTTAATTTTAAATGAAAGGCAGGGGGTAAAGAACAATAGTCTTCAATAAAAGAAAAAAAGGCCATATTATGTTCTGCCAGCTGACAATTGTAGAAAATGCAGCCCTGTCAGATAAATCCAAAAGTAGGACAAGCACTGAACACAAAAAACCAAGCCGCTCTTTGCTCCTGTAGCAGATGGTATAAATGACAAGAAATGTATTAAATCATTAGAAAATAATTCAATGGGTGTATTGTTTAGCATATTTTTGTTTGTTTCAATACCACAGGCATATTTAAGTAACACGCAACCCCAGTAAAGAGGTGACATGATGAGAAATCCTTGGTTGTGGTGTGTTTTGTCTGGGTCTGTGGTCCTTTAAAACATTCCAGCTTATGAATCATGTAGAGTCAAAGGAAAATTTGCTCTGCATTGGAGGAGTTCTATGTTAATTAATTTGAATGTATGTCTAAATCCCAGTTGAGAGTGAAGGGGAAATAATACAACAGCGAAACAATATAAACAGGTAACCTATTCCTTGCCGACCAACTGCTGAGCACCACAGTATTGTCGTGGTAAAGAAATGCTCAAGGAGGTCAAAACTGAGGAGGCCGGGGGGTGGTGGGTGGGGAGGTGGTTGGTAGTGCTAACAAGATACAGGGAAGAGAGAGAGAAAAACAAAACAAATAAAACAAATAAGTGAAAACTGACTGATTTAATTTATAACACTGTACATTTTCCAGCCATGTTCTAAATAAACTAAAGATAATAAACACTGCACATTGAAAAACGTGCAGACGCGGCCCTTGCCAGGTATTTTTCTGTTCTTTAATAGAAAACTTGTGAGGACAATTAGTTAGATTTTTAAGGCAACAATAACATGTCTTTTCTTTTTCCCAACCTTTCCCTCTCTCCCCTCCTCCCTTCCCTCCTACTGCCTTTTCTCTTCTCCCTTCTTCTCCTCTTTATTCACTCCCTCCTCATCCATATCCCCCACCCATTTACTTTTTCCCTCTTCCTATCCCTCCTTTCTTAAAATTCCTTCATTTCTTTACTTTCCCCTTTATTATTTTTACTCCATTTAACTAGATTGTATCATAGAGCCATTTACCACTACTTCAGTGTCCAGTGATACATTGTGAGATGTAACTCTGAGCCTCCTCTGGCGTGGAGAAAGCTTTCCCCACATTTTTATAGGCGATTCTGAGTCTCCTTCCCCAATACTCCATTGAGCAATGCTGAAACAGAGAAGGTAGACCAGGTGTCTCGCGAACCCTTTCTATTCTGACATTGTTTCTTCTTGATCTGACTTCCAGATCTTCACCCCTGTTTTCTAGATAAGCAGCCACTTCTGCAACGGATTTTATCTTTTTCTGCAAATGTACAATGTCATCTGTGTAAGTTAATAAGGAGTCTTCCATGTTTTAACCGTCCTATTTAGTTTAGCCAGTTCTAAAGTGACTGACTCCTTATATTCTTTGACCTCTTACCTGGCTGCCTTAATTTCGAACATGACCTTCCACTTCACTTTCCAACGCAGCACACACTTCCACTTTAACAGTGTCTGCAAGTTTTACGCAGGAAAGACAGGAGCTTTCTTTTGAAGGTGTCCATTCCAGCTGCCTCTTCTGCAGAGCTTCGGTCTCCCAGAAGGGCCTTATCAGTTGAGCTCGGGGTCGGAGTTGGTGTTGCAGGCTTTGCAGACAGAAGAGTAGTCTGTCTTCGCTTGGACAATTTACCATCCGTTCTGTGGTCTTGCCCTGTGTTAATGGCGCCTGAGACTAAATCACCATCGAATATAACAAAGTCTACCTAAAATGATAAATAAGTAATCCTGCGGTGCTCAGCAACAGGTGACAAAAGCTCCTCCCCGAAATGAAAACTTTAAGTGAAACTTATACAAATTAATACGGATATGGCACAGCCCTAGTTTATAGGTCCTATTTCATTCCTTAAATTTCTTTGACCAAGGAACTAAGCTGGGTAAGTCTCTGTTAAAGTGAAGCGTGAAATCAATGTCAATATTCTCATGCTAGATTGCCTTTGCGGCATCTTGTGTAAAGTTTACCGCCAGTACGGATGCACATTTTAAAATATCTTCAGCCCTGCCAAGTACACTGAACCTTCTCCCAGGGCTTGATCTTGCGTAGCATTGGCATGGGAGAGGTAATAAAGACCAGAGGGACCGGAGTAATTTGGACAGTTATCCAGGGAACAACCTTACACTCAAATCTCTGCTGAAATTCTCATCATATTGACACGGCCCCACCTTTAGTGCTGCCGACTGAATGTTCAAGGCTGGGCTGCATCGCGGGGGTCTTAACGGACACCAGGTGCAGCCGATCGGACCGGCAACTATCGCCTTCCCACCAGTGCTCAAGCACAATGGGTCACAATGAGCTGCTTTGGTGGAACCAGAGAACAGTTTCCTAGAACTGATTGGCTGTCTGGCTCAATGCATTCACTGCCCCCAGGAGCATGTCTCCATGACCAATTTAAGAGGCAGAGCCTTCCCACAGAGCCTTCCCACACTCCCTTTGCCTCTGAGAGAGAAAACAACATTCGCGTGTAGATGTGAGCTGATTAAACATCGTTGTTAAAAGGGTGCGCCAAGTCTCAGGTCATTGGCAGTGCTTCGAGTTATTGATTCGGGGATTTGTTTTCAAATATGTGTTCTCTGTTGACATTTTTTCTGTAAATCTTTTTATTGTTTTAGTTCGAACTAACTGTTTTGATGTAAAAGGATAATTGTAACAAAAAGAGTGAAAAATTACAACATTACAAACATATCTATTACCTTTGGTCAAGTCTGTAATCATTTGTTATATCCTGACCTAGAAATCACTTCAAAATATTATAAATCAAGCATGTCTGGTCATAACCCTAATGTTGCTGCTGAGATTGCTCCCTTTTACCAAAAATATGGATTGTTTTTACAGGAAACATTCACTATGTCCTGGAATCCTTCTCCTCTCCCTCTTGGAATAGAAATGGGAGGGTCACTAAGGGAGATCTGTGCTGTCTCAATTAGAAGACGAGGCGTTTTTCTCACTGGGCTCTGCTCCAAGCCCAGCTGTGCACCTTCCACCGTGGGCTGAGCCGCTCCCTGCATACTGAAGACATTACTGGCCACAGGTCAGGTGTCACTCAGCGGGACTCACCCTGCTTCCTCACCTTGTATTCATAGATAAACAGAACCAGATACTGTTAAAGAGCGATCTGATTACAGATACTTTAAACATTTCACTGGAGCGAAAATACTTTTTGTAGCAATTTGAGTTTCTGTCATCATGATTACTGTTATTATTATTATCACTAGGCACTACCTCACTCTGTTATCATTAGGCAAGATAATTATTGCATAGTTGAGAGCCCCCACTTTTTCATAGTTCACCTTGACATGGGGAGTACTGTTAACATTTTAGGCAATAAACAACTTATTGCTATTAGACAGCATATGATATATATTTCTAAACTTTTTAGGATAGATATATTCACCTCCATGAATAAAGTCTAGAAATATGTGAAGAAAAATGTATTGGAAGCAGGCACAAGGTGAAAGTTTGCAAGAAGTGATGATTTCACATCTTGATTGCTAAACTTGGGCAATCAGTACCTAACAAAATGTCCACCCTAGACAAAAGTGTTAGTAGCAAAGTCTCAAGCTTGAATTTGACGATTTATGTGGTGGTTTATTTAGTGAGAAAGGAGTCAGGAGACCTAACAAACCTGAACCCTACAGAACAATTTAAGAGCACTGTCATGAGCCCTGCCTGTTTGCAATTCATGCCATTGGCAAATGGCCAGTTGCCATGAACTGTAAATAGAAACACTACAATTCTGGCCCTATAATGTCAGTCAATCTTTTGGTACACATGGTGAAACATTTGGCTCAAACAGAGAGAAATTATTCACAGCTAAAACTAAGCAGTGAAGTGAGAGGGGTAATCAGTAGCGTGGTCCGTGCAAAGCAGATGATTTTTACTGACATAGGACACACAAAAAGTAAAAGCTGCTTTTATTTTTTTTCTTAGTTTATAAAGTTTAGTTTATGCTCACAAACAGCTGGATTCCCCACTGTGGTCTGGTCTGACTGTTTGTTACCTCTGGTAGCTCAACCCCCTTTCCTGATTAGATGATTCTTGTTGTAAAAATGCTTCCTTCATCTCTTTTTCTGTGTTGCTATTAAGTGATCACAAGCTTCATATTTTTTGTTATCCAAAAAAATGCATCGTATGTACAGCCATAATCCACTGTACATCCAAATGATGCATCAGCATCCATTTAAGTTGCTCCCTGTTTTCAGGTGAGTTGTTGCTACGAAGGCTGATTTTGGTTCTCAGAAATGCTTTTAAATTATCTGCTTCCATCTCAACTATGGTAAGGGCAATTATTATATATTTTTCCTTTGGTATGGTTTATAGCTCTAAAATATGATTATATTTGCCCTTTTACTTAACTGGGAAGTATGTATTTAGTATTGTGAAAACGTGTATTTAATTTAACATCACACAGGCAAATGCTTCTTCATGTTTGGTATTCCTTTTGGGGGTTCCTGGTTTTCCATGATGACAGCAAAAGAATGAATTTCAACTCTGAATCAGTAGGGGAGGGATTGCCCTTTTTCTGAGTGGGAGTTTGCTTTTAGCATCCAAGACAGTGGGAGGAAACAGCCATATATGCACACATCAGATTGAATTCAAGGTTAAGAACAAAACCTTCCCTTAAAGAAACTGAATATAGAAATTACAAACAAGACTTATGTTCAAAGTGCTCCCTTGCTTTTACATATTTATTTTCATTTTGCATTTAGTCGGCATTGTCTGTTTTAGCTGTTCATGTTTTAGCATATATACATAAAAGCCTGTGTATTAATGAAGTCAAGCTCTGTAGAACTGGTATTTTCGTGGCAGAGGGCAGTGACTTTTCTTCTGAATCCATTTCCTTCAGACAGGCTGGCAGATTTCCAGTAGCTAAATCCTCAGCATGAGTCCCTGACATGGAGGACGGGGCCCATGTTTGCAGGCAGATTGCACATTTGAAGGAATAAATTGCTTCGAAGAGGACCAGACTCCACATTGTCTGTTCCACTCTGTGTTCCTTTGCCTTTAAATATGTTAGCTGAAGACCTGTCATCTGCAGTTTTCTGTTATTTCTTTTCAAGGTCTGTTCATTTTCTGGTGCCTGGTGGCAGGGCTCAGCCGAGGAGTCTGTGTCCGGAAGTGAACATGTGGTAGTGTTTAGCTTTCTAATGCCCTGGGTTTTATGGACGTCTTGAGGGAGATATCTCATGGAAAGCGACCAGGATAGAGATTCTGGGCCAGCAAACAGACTGGATGTCCAAGTGTTGGAGAACTCTTGTTATCATAGAGCTTCCCATGGGTATACCTCAATCCAAGGCCTAGAGAGCTGAATGCCAAATTGTTCTAAATAAGCCAGAATTGTGTTATTTTTTTCTCTTTTAGTCAAATATTTACGCGTTTTCATAAAAAATTAACAATTTGGTGACTCCCCTTGGCACAGAGCAATCTTTACAAAGACAATTATCAATACAATAATTTAAATGAAAAATAATTAAATATAAATAAAAATAAGAAAAAAAAAAATTATAAAAAAAAAAAAGTAAAAGAAATAGTTAAAAAAAAAAATAAAAAGAAGTATTTAAAATAAAAATACATAATATATAATAAAAAAAAATAAAGTAAAATATTCAATAAGAAGAATTAAATTAAATAAAATGATTTAAAATAATACAAATTTATTATGAAAAAAATAAAAAAAAAAAATAAAGAATAAACAACAATAAAAAAAAAAATTAATTATAAAAAATAACAAATATTAACAGAATAAACAAGATAAAAAAAAAAAAATATAAAAGTAAAATCCTATTAAAAATAAAAAGATGAAAAATATTTAAAAAAATAAATAAAGAAAAAGTTAAAAAAAAATAAAAAATAAAATTAACTTTAAAATACTAAAAAAGAGAAAATAAAGTATTTACAAAAACTAAAAATAATAGTGAATAAAAAATTGTAAGAATATAAAAAAATAAAGTAAAAAAAAAAAAAAAAATAAAAACCTTACAATAATTAAAAATAAAATAAATAAAAAAAAAGAATGTAAAAAAAAAAGATAAAAAAAAAAATAAAAAAAAAAAAATAAAGTAAAAAAAAAAAAGATAAATTATTAGTATTAGAAAAATAAATAAACAAAAGAAAAAACCCCCCCCCACCCCAAAAATGTTTTACACTTTTACATTTTTGGGAAATTTAAGGGCTAAATTAACATGAAATTTACTGAAATATAATGCACATTAACAAATATGGTCATTCCTGTAAATGTTTCAGACTTTCAGGCTAATTTATGCTGCCTCAGGCAGGTTAACGGTTAAAAAAAAAGGTAAGACAAATACGATTCAAGAAATACACGGGGCTTGAAGGTGATCGCAGATTTGATGTTCTTTCAAATGTTGTTCAGCTTAAACTGAAAGACAAATGTTGCTATACTTTGAAGTCCTTCTTTCATGTTTGGCCTGGTATCATTATGGTTCCCAGTTTTAGAAATCCTACCTAAAGGAGGTGGTCTATGTTAATAAATTATATAATATATTAATATATTATAATATATATTATATATATATATATATATATATAAAACAAGCATATTTAAAGGTAATTAAATTCTCCAAAATTAAGTTGTTCCTGAGCAATGTTGCTGATAAATTGACACAAGCTTTTATGTATTTCTGAATAGTGAATATTGATGCTGTTTTAAGGTTGATCCATTTGTGAACGACAAAGACGTAAAACAATAATGTAAGAGAACATCTGAATGAAATTTTTAGCTGCACTGTTAGATATGTTTTTTTTTTCTCCAAAAGTTTCAATAAAATGCAAGAGTTTTGGCAACTTCCATGTTTTTTTTAACAATAAAAGTAAAGACGTTTAATCCACTTGTGAATTATTCTGTGTTTTCCTTTTAATTATTATTTTCAGTGATATTGTTTTTATCTGATAAATAATACATTCATATTAAAGCACTTTATGTTACACACATTCCCAGATTTTTCCAGTCACAAGTGTCTCTCCATTGTCTGACTGCTTAAGAGATTCAGCTAACAAATATGAGGGACGGCACTGTTTTCACAGTATTAAATTTCAGCCTTTGGATAACTAGAAGATCACGTCCTAATATTGGCAAGGACTTCAATCAACTGTTGTGGACATTCAATGTCATACGGGTTAAGCTTTTTAGGGCTGAAGAAGCAATAAAAATAACTCTGACAAACATCCCCAAGGTTTTATTTCTGGTAGGAAGAAACACTATCAAGTTTTAAAGCCAATCAGAGGAGAGGATTTGAAGTAACTATCTGCAAACTTCTATGTTTTGTTTTCATTTCTAAAACTTTAAAAGTTTTTTTTTTGTTGTTGTGGCCAGCCATCTGGGTATATGCCACCTAGATTCATCCTCTCTACACACCTGGGACTCTCTGACTAGTGTGGCAGCTTGAATTGTGTGCAAGCCCTCCAGGGCCCATCAGTCCACATGCAGCACTCAGAGGAAACACATGTGACTCTTGGCAAATTTGAGTAAACCGGCAAAAAAACCCTTAGTAGCAAAGCTCTAAGATGTATAGGTAAGTTTCATAAAAAACGGTTCATTATGGGTTGAAAAGGTGCTCTCGTTAACTATGTGCAGCATGGGGGCCTGGAGCCAAGGGCGAACACCAGCATCCTGGTGAGAATGTTAGGTATCATGATAAAAGATTAAAGCGGACCAATAGTAAATAGATAATAGATGTAGTAGAGAATATTTTTTTTATAAAATGGAGCTTAATTTCTCCTTTCAGCTTGAGTTGGTCTATGTTTTAGGGTTATCTCAAAGGAAGATAGAAGACATGTCTATGTCCAAATCAAGGTGGTTGTTAGTGCTTAGTTATTTAGTAAATGTGAGAAAATGAAAGCTGTTATTGCTGATATATTTATGGGTTAATATTTTAACTTGGTTCTTTAGATTTGGTGGCTTTGGGGGATCTTGTTGGGGAATGCTGAAACATACTGTAGAAATATTGTATTTATTTTCACCTCATGTAAGATGGACTTAGAAAAACAACCCTGTACAGGTGGCTCTCAATAAATTAGGATGTCATACAAAATTTAATTTGTTTTTGAATTTGGTTCAGAAAGTGAAACATCTATTATAGGTTAATTACACACAGAGTGATATATTTCAGGTGTTCACTTATGTGGGTGATGCAAACTACAAATTTTGTTTCTCAGAAAGTTAAAATATAGCATTTTTAGTAAAGATTAGTAATCCTCTCATGGCCCTGTTTCTTGTGCACTCTTTTCTACCCCACTTTATCCTTTCTCTTAACTTTCAGTGAAAACCGCATTCTGTAAATAACTGCTTTAGACCTGAACTTTTGTGGTTGACGGTGTCTGTTTTATGCTGGATAACTTTCAAATCAGTTGGGTAGGCCGTAACATGGCACTTCTATATAAAATCCTTTCTTTAATTTCCTTAGTCTTATGTGATGCCAGATTTTCTAAAAACCTTTGTTTTGTTTTTTTTATTAAGATAAATAAACACTTAAAATATATCACTGTTGAAGCAATTAATACAAGTTTCCTTCCAGAATGAATTACTGAAATAAATGAATGAAGCCTAATAGACCGAAGTACATTGGTATAATTAGCTTACTTTTTTTAACCTAGAAATAGGGTTAGTCAAAATGACATAACAGCGGCAAAGGGGAAACCCATTTATTTTGAAGACCTCTAGTGGTATCTGGCAGCAGGCCTGGGCAGCAGCTCTTTTGGGTCCTGTGGGTGGCAGAATACAGCTTTCATTGGTAGAACTTGTTTTGACCCAGTCTGTGGGTGTTGATTTGGATCGAAATCTGATATGTTCAGAGGCCAGATAATCACTTGGCACTTTGCCACATCCCTTAAGCTGTTCCTGAGCAGTTTGGCTGTGTAGGAGGGAACATTGAGGCCACTGACAGGGAGTGTCTCTACAATGGATTAGTGTGCTTGCTCGGTCACGGTGTTGTTTCAATAAGTTCAAACATCTACCTAAGTCAGAATGTTTCCAAAATAACCTTGGTCACACTTTAACTTCCCTTTTTATACTTTAAACTTATATTCCGTGTTTTATATTGAATACATTAATGGGTTGTGAACAGTTGGATGTTCATTTTGGTCAACTGTTTAGGCCGTTTATGAGTTACAGTATATATATAGAAATATTAGATGCTCTCCTCTGATGATGAATCATTCAATACATGGGTTGCGTTGTTCCTTCCTTTAATAATTAACCTGTATTCCACACCTACTTGAAACACATTTTAAATTCTCATGTCCCTCCTCTCTCCATGTAGCTTTTGTCAGAGAAGGAACCAGGAAAGATGTGTATCCATGCAGCTTGTGTTACAGTCAGATTTGAACCAAAGTTGGGGGCCCAAAGTTCTGTGGGCTCCTGAAGGAGCATCTTAGTATTCTGACAGAAAGTCAACTATAAATCTATCTGTTTCATCACCTTAAACCTACTTGCAATTTAGCAATACTTAACACTGTAAACAACTGCATCCCTGATGTGATATGTTGACAGCGCACAGCGTTAGGTAGGTGCCTGAAGCATTCCTTCTAGGTGCCCAGGAGATGTTGCCTCTTTGATTCTTTCTTCAAATATGCAAGCCAGCACTTAGGGAGCAGATTGTTTGTTCTAGATTTCCTCTGAGACTCCTACCTTGGGCTTAAACAGAGCAGTTGTGATGATTAGCAACAAAGTGTGCTGCCTCACAGAAACCGTCAGGGGAGAACAGAGGATCTAAGGAGTCTTCTTTCTCATATCTCTGCTTCTTTATTGTGGGAAATTAAACTTTCCTCAGTTCTGTAATTCCACTTTAATATGTTGTCCTGCTGCTGTGCACGTGGACAAGTAGGTTTTTAGACAAACTTGATGTTATTGCAGTGTAAATACTGAAGATTTTGTGCTGACATGCTGCGTTTCCTCAGTGTGGAAAGTCAGAAATTCCATAATTATGAGAAAGTGTTATTTTTGGACCAGTTTTGTGGACTGTGTTCACACAGAGTTCTATGACTGTTTTCTTGGAGTAACAGTTTTTTTCATTAAGCTTTGGAAGTTGAAAGACTTAATGCGCTTGTCAACAGCAGGGATCCCGTTTTTGTCAAGAACTTGGTTTGCAAAGTAACCGTAGTTCTTGTCTGACCGTAGCCACAGTCAGTGCATTGTGAATCTCCTTCTCTTGAGGGAACTCTGCGTTACATTCCTTCTCAGGGCTGTGGTTATCACTGTTGCTGGTGCACTTTTATCTGTCACACTTTTTCCTTTCACCAAACTTTCAGTGTATATGCTCTGATACCGCACTGATACCAGCATCTTTAACATTGACTTTTTGTGGCTTACTCTCGTCGTCTTTGACTTTCTGCTGTCATGTTATCATTCTTCCCCATGATTGTGACATTTCTGTAATAAACAGAACATAATGCAAATGGTATGTGAAAGTGAACCTTAACTGTAATCCATACTTATCAAAATTAAGAGGGATAGAGGCTTACAGTGCTCTGTGTGAGTAACTTTATATTTTGAGTTTTACTTAATTACCTTTTGGCAAAAAGGCGGCAATTCCCAACAATTCATTCCTACTTATACTTACATATAACCAAGTTATTCTGTCTCATATCCCTAGTATCCAGTCATGAAGATAGATCAATTAAACACAGTCCAATTTGACCATAATTTTAAAACAGTCAAATTCAGTTGATAACCTTTTACTAATTGCTGTATTATCTTTTGGGGGAAGTCATTAACTTTGCAACAACCCACTACATAGCATATAGTTCACCATCAGTTTTAAACTGTTTTTATTAATTTTTTATGTTTGTTTTTTTTCCTGATGCAGTGAAAAAAGATGTGAGTGATGAGACCGATGACCGAGTACCACAATTCAAGAAGAAGGCAAAGGAGCTGCGTATCCTGGATGCCAAGACAGCACAGAATCTGTGTAAGTAGATGCCCTCATGCGCGCCTTAGATTTCTGTTAGGTTCATGAAGTCTTCTCCACAGTTGTGTTCTTTTATCTCAGAAAATTCTGACCTTTTTTCCGCAACGCAGCTGTTTATATTCCCATGAGCAGGAAAGTCCAGCTGCTGGTGGGAGAAAAAATAAAACTATTATATTAACGCCCTCAATGTTGGGATAGTAAATTATTGAGCCCTTTGTGGGAACTAGACAATGTTTTGGCAATAATATAACAGTCAAAGCAAGTGCATATAGCTTTATTTCAAGCCTTGCGTGTCGGATTATGCAAAGCAATTCTTAACAGACTTGACTGCTTGAGCCTCCATGTGGGTGTTTTAATTCTCATGGAGCCCAAGCAGACTTCTGCAAGCTTTCACTTAATACTGGACACTAATATAGAGTTGTATTACAAGAGAAACTAAAAGAACTTCACATTCTGTTTTTAATGTGTAAGGGATCTGGTCTTTACCAGGTTAGAAAACAATTTCAGTCTAACCTCAACCGTACAAAACCCATCACCACACATTCCCATGTCATTATTTATTGAACAAGGTGGAAACATTCGTTACAAACTAAGTAGGGCTCGAAACAATCCTACAGTTTTTAAAGGGTGTACTTTTTTTTTACTACGCTTAACTAGGCCTCATATGCTGAACTTCATTTTGCATCTCATAATGTGATTTGTTTTTACAACAAACTGAACCTGTACATACATTAAGCAAGGATTGGCCATCTTAAATTCAGTTCTGGTGTAATAACCTATATCTGTCAATAAATAATTATATTCTAAAAACCTTCTTTACTGAATGAAGCATTCCTTGAAACAACGATTTGACACAGCAGCTGTTCACGGGCGCAGCTTATTTAACGTTTTAAAATGCCTTTCACTTGCATTTGTTTTGAAGTTTAGATAATAGAGCTAATCTATTTAGCTAATGAAGGCCGGATTGGATAGACCAAGTTGGATTTGTTGGCTAAAGAGGAGAGCCGTTACAGAACATCTTCTATTACTTATGCTGTGTCAAATTCATTATGATTTTTGTCACCATAATAAGGACGTCGTGTACTTGTGTAAATTGCAGTGCCGTGAAAAACTATTTGCCACCTTTTGTTGCTTTTTTTGTTACAGTTAAGGTTTCGGATTATCAAGCAAATTTTAATACAAAAAATAACTTGGGTAAATCCAAAAAAGCTGTTTTGAAATGATTATTTCTTCGATTAGGAGAAAAGAGCTATCCCATTCATCCTGACCAATGTGAAAAAGTCATTTTGGTCACAAATAAGTCATGAATTATTTGTGATTACCCACATGTTTTTATTCAGTTTTACTAAGCACACCCAGGCTTGATCATTGTCAGACCTGCAGAACACTGTGCCAACAGTCAAACATAGTAAAGGTAGTGTGATGGTCTGGAGTTGATTTACTTCTTCAGGACCTGGATGAACTATGACTTCTTCGCTCTGCCAGAAGATTCTAAAGCAAAGCTCAAGGCCACTGGGTTATGCTGCAGGACAGAGATCCAAAGCATTAAACAAGTAAATCTATTAATGGCTCAAAGAAAATGCAAAATGATGGTATTGGAGGGGGCTCTTCAAAATCTGGTTTAGATATGGTGCTGTCAAATTAAGCAGGGCATTCATCCTCAAAAACCCTCCTATAATTTCTAAATGAAAATAATTCTGCAAAGAAGAGTGGGCCAAAATTTTCCTACCATGATGCAAAAGACTCATTGTCAGTTATTGCAAATGCTTGATAAAAGTTGAGTTTGATTAATGTGAGTCGATATTAAAATGTACTGTTTGATCTGAAACATTAAAATGACAAAAGACAGCAAAAATTGAAGAAATCTGTAAGACAGTAAATCATTTTTTAATGTAGCAATGATCTGGATTTCAGCATTTAAAACAACAATTTTAATGGCTTCACTAAATACCGTGGGTGTAGTTTGTCCTATTTGGGGCCTTGTCACAAATCAACCACACACCGTAGCTTGCTGACAGTGCTGAGGGAAGGTTTTTGGAGACAGATGGATGCAATTTACCCGATAGTAGTATGCATAATCATTTTACCATGACACATAAAGTGGCACTGACATGACAATCACTCACGCTATCCCACCACCCATCCCAGTCACTGAACCTTCACATCAGAATTGAGAAGAGAGCTTGCCGGGTTCAGTGGTAGGCACTGAAAATGATTTATGATGCGGTATTGTGTGTTAAGGCGACTCAGGAGGGCTGTGTGTTTGTGTACTATAACAGGATTCCCACCCATTTCCTTTGTGAAGGTGGGAATTTTAACACTTATTTTTCCATCCTCCCCAACTCGAAGCCCCTCTGCCGGCTCGGTAATCAGACCTGGCACTGACACCTGTCAACCCTGTCACAGCCATACACAAGTGCAGTGACATCATTTGCAAATACTCACAGTGTCATGCATGCAAAAACCCAGATATAAATATGCGGTCCTTTACAGAACAATCAGGGATGCAATAAATTTTATGTCCATATTTCAAACTTGCCAATCTATAGCAAAGTCTTCTTTTTTTAGTATAAGAGCAAGACCTTATTGCTTGACCTTGTCAAAAAGGTTTTAATGTGGAAAAGTCTTGTCATTAGAAATGTGTTGGAAACCTGATTGTAGCACATGAACTTTGCCCATTCTGGCAACAAATGGCTTGGACGGCACACAAACAGTCATGGCATCTACCCAGGTGAAACATGGCACTGTGGAGTCACAACTTTAACATAATTCAGGTTTCTCCATCTAAGAAAAGTTAATAAACACAGAAGGTAGTTTGTGTAAAATAAAATGGGCAATGAGGAACAAAAAAATTAGAAAGAATTGCGACTCCTCTGCTAGTTTCATGTCGGATACAGACATCAGGTCCCACCATTACAGTTGTACGGCAGCTGTTGAGTTGACTCTCCTCCAGCTCATTACCAAAACTCCACCTGTGACTTCCAACTGGATAAACCATCAGCTCCAATTTCCAATGTAGCCACCCCACCTGGAGTATGAAACACCCACCAGGCTTTCCCCCCTGAGGCAAATTCAGCGTGTCTCTTTTATATCCACCCAAACAAAAACATGTTGCTTTCAGGAGCCTCCAATTCAGCTGCAACTGTCATCTTTATTTTTCTTGGGTTTCTGTTTTAGATTGGCAAGATTAAAACAAACAAAAATTGTTCTCACAGGTGAATCTAGTTGTTTTCCTTTGCAGTTTTTGTCAGGGCTGCACAGTTTTTCCAAATGGGAAGAACGGTCTGTGATCGTTTTGTCTGAGGAGCGATGAGTGCCAAAATGTCTGTTTGAACCCTGCAGTCTAATAAAAAAGTGAGGAAATAACTCTATTCTGTCTACATCACAACAGCAATTTTCTTGGGCTCGTTCCGCCTGCCTTATGAGGAGATCCGGGACATTGTGGCTGGAGACGGTAGATTAGACACAGGTATACAATTAAGATCTGGATTGTTCACTGTCGGAGGGCGTTAGCTATTAGGTTTTTTTTCACACAGATTTCTCGGTCATCATGTATACTACGCACAAGCAGCACAACAACAATAAAAAAAGCATTGATTGATTTCTATATACGAAATGACAATTGTGCATGTGACCAGTAGCTACAATGACGACACCGACACCCGATGTGTATGTGTAGACACCTGATTTAAGCAATGGCTACTGTCGTCGTTTTTTTTTTGTCTTAGTCAGTTTTTGTCCATTCATCTTTGTGACAACGCAGGTAGACCCCCCCTTCCCGCCCCCTCACAGCACCATTTACCATCCTCTCATCAAATGGATTGCGCATGGCAAAGGGCAGAAGTACTTGGCAAAGTGAGTGCTACTCACCACATTACCAACCTCCTGGCTACTAGGCTTTTGTCTTCTAAAACCTGAATGATTTGATGAGCCTTATCCAAAGCGGCTCACTTGATTTCCATGGCATTGTTCCTTCTTTTTATTCTGTTTTAATGTCTTAAATATTTCTGGCCCAGTCCCCAGGGATGAGAGAGGACCATTAATTGACAATAGGGCTTGACGGCCATCGCGGTCAAGATGGTCGGTTTTTGGGTGGCGGGGTAATCTGGGGTGAAATGATGATATCGACCCGGGATGCACTAAAGCCTCCAGGCTTTCCTACCACATGTGCGCTCCGTTATTTTGAATAAGCAGTCATGTGTACTTGTAGTGTTTTATTTCTTCAGCTATGGTAGATAGTGGATCCTCAGGTGGTTGGTGATTTTCGTTATTTTAGAATCAGAAGTCTCGTATCCACGTCGTCCTAGTTTTTGATCTAACATCACTCTGCATCATGTGTGTGGAGTTTATACCAATTTCGATAGCCGAGAGCAGCCAGATTATGTACAAGTTCCGCACATCCGGCAAAGGCAGTACAAATAGATAGGGTTGTAACTTAACACTTTCCCCTATAGTAAGTTTCCCCCTAATGGCCGTGCTCCAATCATTTAGCTTATCAAACAACAGCAATAGCCCTTTACTCGACGCTGCGTACTATTCATCTGTGTTCGCCGTACCTCTCCTACCAGCATAGTTGTTTCAACTCTGAATCAAGGTTAATTGCCACTATCGGAGCAGATAAGATTGAGAAGGAGGGAAGGAAAGAGGGGGAGAGGGCAGGAGACGAGCATACTTGGCCCGTAGCGCAGGCCATGCAAGCCAGGGCCCATGGCAACCACCTGCTGCAACCTAGCCACGCCAGCCAATCCCAGCACTCCAGCCAGCCAGCTGCCGACTCCTCGACAGCGAGCCAGGTATCACTCAGCCAGCCACCATAACGCCCACGCCCAGCCGATCACCGACACCAACCATTAACAGGTAGACTCGGAGTGCAAAGTTCACGACTGGTCTCTCAACCACATGCCCAGACGCCCCACCCATACCTAGCCACCCTCATCATCTATCCACTCCTACCACATCCATCCAGTCATCCACCCATAAACATCCATTCCATCACACCCCTACTCCCGAGCTGATCCACCTCTCCATCCAGCACACACCCACAAGAAGCATCCACACGTCATACCACTACTCTTCATGCCTAATGGGGCATTGGCCCGACCCACACCACGACCCATCAGTACGCATCAACCAGATCCATTCCCTAGACCTCAGCCTCTATCGATCACCACTCCCATGCCCATCCAGATCCATTCACAAGATCAACAATTCCGAACAAAAATGCCTTTGAGAAACAGATTGTAAAGAGCACAGCGCGCAATACTCTGGTCGAAGGTGTGTAACCAAAGTACAAAGTATACGGTGAAAGAGAAACTCTCGCGACTAGGGATTACCGAGAATTATGGCGCGTTCGAGTTTCATGGTGTTTGACCCTTTTTCCACCTTTAGTTCTTTGTCTGTTAGTCGATATTGCCAGTCAGTGAGAGCCGTATGCACAGTCAATACATCACCTGGCCCCTTGTTTGCATTGCACTAGCACCAGACTAAGGGCCCACTGTGTCCATTCGCTGAACATACCCATATACACCCACCACTAAACGGCTCGTAGTATGTGCATAACCTGTCCATTAGGTCACCTGATCCTGATCAGGATTCTACACTGACTATGCCATTCAACATCACGGACTCCGCGGAGTCTATGACAATTATTAACCTTAGTTATGACACGAAAAATTATATGTGGTGAAGCATAAAGTCTACTAAAGCCTTAATCAATGAAATTTTAGTATTTCTATTTTATGGGGTTGTCTAAACTTGTAAAATACGGAAGGAACACTGACCCGTAAAATGTGTATCGAAACTGTTTTTAAGTTACTGGCTAACCATAGAGACGAAACCGTACTAATACAAAGCTTCATGATTTTTTGTGTTTTCATAAATACACAGTTATTTCATGATTTTGATTGTTTGCTATTTTCCCAGATACAGTCAATATACTAACCACACATTCCGAGGAAGTGATACATATGAAGTAGGGAGACTAAATAGGTGACAGGCACTGTTTAATAAAAAAAGAAAGAAAAACGCCATCATTGCAGAGTTTTGTACTTGTTCCTCACCCCCATGAAAGGTATAGAACACTGGACCCTGCACACAACTACGCGGCTTCCTTGTTCGCCACTCCTTCGTGCACCTTTGTCTGTACCAGCCATGTTCTTGTCTGCATTACAGCCAGTATGCGCCATAGGACACAGTCTTTACTTACTCATTGTAATAAAATGGTGACTGAAGCCCAAACCCTAATCTAATAACAAGGTAAGAACCAGCCCCCAGGGTTCACCTACTGCTCTGGGTTGCGTTTACCTGATAACATCATCAAAAAAACTGTTTCTAGACAGGCCCCAAATATAGCCAGTCCCCCCCCCATGCACTCCTTTGGACAGAGACTTTCCCAGTTGCTTTCAACCACACGCCCTTATACTCCCTTAATAAAATTGTGAATCAGGGGCAGCGAAGATCGTTTAGCTCTCTAACATGAGGGAAATGCTGCATGGGGACTTATGGAGAGACACGTGATCGACGTCAGCAACAGAGTGTGCGTAAGCAAAGCTAATGTCGACCAATGTCCAGGATGGCGACGTTGGGGAGCTGCCGAAAGAGTTGATCGAAATCAGGTGCCTCAAGACAGGATCAAAGCAATGGGGAACATGTTATGCGCGTTTGTGCTATAGTGTCTTTTGTTTTTTAAGTTTTTCAGATCTTTATCAGCATTTAGACTCTGTTAGCTCGTTAAAAAACCGCTCAGATACTTTTATGATTACATTTAGTGCTTGAATTTAGACTTATATGTTCGATATTAAAGCCACATCTAATTTTAAACATCAGTGTCACCATCTTCTAGTCCAAGTAATTCAGCCTGCCGTGTTTCTAATTTTATCTTACCTTCGTCGAGAAATTATGTATAGCAATTGAGCAAACTCCAAAAGCCTATGAAATATGTTCTCACCTCATTGCCCAACAATCGTGCTTCTATTAAAGGTACTGGAACTTTGTGGATTTCACCACCTACCAATTACTTGAGTCATCAAAATTAGTACTCTTTTTAACCAGATAATCAATACTATAAACTTTCCCTTGCTCTTTAACACCTTATTCAGGGGCATGCTTTACACGAGTTGTTGTTCATTATTCTTCCAGGTGTTAACGGTTGGCTTGTCGATTGGACAAGTCTCCCATATTAGTCACATAGTTTTCATCTCATGGGGGTTTTTTAGGTTTTGTGATAGTGCCCCCCCCCCCCCCCCCTGCTCAATTCCTTTTCCTAGACCAAAACAACACACCCTCTACAACACTGCTCGGCATTCACAAGCATAATTTCACATTGGATGGCGTTACTCAGGCCTCTGCCAAAAACACCTTTTTCTTTACTAAATGTATCAACAATACCCCCGATCACTATATGCCTAAATGCTTACCATCTAGTTCCAATTTTTCCACGACCACAGGAAAGGTCTCCCAAAGATTGCAACTTCTTAATTCAATGTTGTTACGTCTTGGCAAAGAAAATTTCTATTCTTTTTAATTGTTACATTTTCGGAAGTAATCGTGTCTTATCTAAGTCAAAAACCGTTTGAGAGGCATGATTAGGCTGGGCTGTGGATCACTGCTGGATGACAGTTCAACTTGGCTTCAGCCTTGTATAACGTTCAGGATGCGTCTTTTGCTCTTTTACCATTCAGAGCCAAAACATGGCTAATAATCCCCGAAACACAGCAACCAGCTCTTCTCCTAAACATGGAGTGATTGTGCTAGAGAACCAGGCAGTGTTCATATACCTTTTATCAGCATATACTAAATGTTACATCTTGCTACAGACAGCAAGCGAATGACTGCACCTATTAGGCCATCAACAACGATAGGAGATTGTACCACAAAAGAGCAAGAACACACTTGTGCGCATGAGTACCTCAATTGCCATTTACTCTGTAATCTCTATGATGAGCATAATCGTTAGGGATTTTCAATGTGTGGCTCACACAAAATGAAAAAGGAAGGATTAAATCAGATGTTGTGCAATCAACTTATTGAAAGTTTAAAAAAAGCCATGTACGTCATCTATCAGTCTCGTAAATCCCCCCCTGCCTCCCTGCGACAGCCCCACCACTTACAAACCATAGGGCACCATCCATCCATGTTTATAAGCTAACCATAGATGGATAGTGCCCTGGTTTTGAAGTTTCCCCATATTTAAAGTCTACTTGCTATATAAATATGAATGTGAAATTTTGAGCAAACCCTTGTATTCATTTTTTTAAAATAAGATAAGGACAGAGAACTCTGGAAATTTGACTATGAAAAAGTCTGAAATGACATTAAAATGTGTAGGAACCCTATATAAATTTAAAATCAATTTAAATTGAGTCAGAAAGATGTTTTACTTAACATACCAGATTTCAAAGGCACAACATGAATTATGTGATGTTTTTGAATGCAACCATGTGCTTTATTTTGAAGGTTGATGTCTTTGGCAGCACACAGCATTGTTATATTGTTTTTGGCAGGAGAGTGGAGCACAACTAACACGAGTAATTTATATTTACACAGAAATGTCACTAATTGTATACATAGATTTTCATAGAAGAATTAGGTGACTATAAATGTGAATCATGCTGAAATGAGCTTGTGAATTAGGCAGGGAAGGAAGCGCACATGCCAAAGAAATGCGGTTACAGCCATAGTTAAAAGTATAGAGGGGCTCAGAAGGGGAGCAAAGAGACCGCCTGCTGAGTGACACAGTCCTGGGTGTGGGCTCCATCTGCACAGCGCTCATCTACACTCATTACGCTGATTAATCACTCTACACCACCCACTTTCAGCCGCACGCCAATCACCATTTATCCACATAGACAGATGCACACACACAGAAGAGTGTGAATGCATGCCTTGGCAAATATTTAAAGGAACTAAATTCACAGTCTTGCTAATATAATGAGTGGGTGATTTGTCTATACTTAAAATTACACGTGAAAAAAATGTAGTTGTAAAAACATATAACATTGGGCGGAAATAAGGCTATTAACTGATGGTAAAACAGTGATTGTGTATCGGTTTGTGTCATTTTAAATGCATTCTACTGAAGAAGCCTAAATTAAACCGACACTAGGTCTCCTAAAGGTCAAACCTACACTTTCTTTTGTTGTTTTCTCTTCCATAATTTGTTTCACACCGAGTGGTCTGCAACGAAAAAACCTTCAACAGACAAGGCACTGGGATGACATATTGTCACGGTTGGCTCGGTCAGATGGCGCAGCAGGCACTCTGGAATTTATTTTTGTATTAAATTTTTTTCTTTCTTGGCTTGCTATTTAAGTACTTGGGCTAATACAGCCCTGTGTAAATGTGTCATATACATGAACTTTGTCAAATTTTGTTGCATTGCAATCGCAAACGTCAATGTGTTTCATTGGGATTTTATGTAATAGACAAAGTAGTGCTTAATTGTGAAATTATACGAGTTTCAACTTTTTTTCACAAATATAAATCTGAAAACGCTGTTCTGTGAAGGACTCGGAGGATTGTTGGACAGCATTAGTGAACAAACAGCATTATGAAGAACCACAGCAGACAAGGTCAAGTTTAGGGTTGTTGAGAGGTTTAAACTAACTGGCTTTAAGTAATAAAACAATATCCCATTGTTTTTTTTTTAATCAGAGAATCAGCCAAGGCTCTGAAGGAGCCGTGGAGATAGATCCGCAGCACGGTTGGGAGAATCTGCTGACAGGACAACTTGTCAGTTCTGGCCTTTATGGAAGAGTGGCAAGAAATAAGGCATTATTAAAAGCCAAGAAAAGCTTTGTGTAGTTCACTTCCCACCATGAAAGGGAAACAGCAGAGATGTAAACGAAATAGCTGTGGCCGAAAACAGACTTTATCATGTTCCTTCCACTTCACGATTATTTGCCCCTTAGTGTTGAACTCTCACATCGAATTCCAATGAAACACATGGATGTTTGTAGTTAAAATGCAAAAATGTTCAAAGGTCATAAATACTTTTGCAAATTATTGTATGGCTTTTTTATGTGACCATTTGCATTTGCTGTTTCAGTTTAATAAAAGAAATTACATAGTTTTTTTGATATTTTTAGAAAACATCCCTCCACATGCTTAACTCATTATGTTAGTTTAGATGTAAAATCATCACAAACAGTTGGCCCCAGTTTCAATCGCAAGTGCTTCAAAGCGCTGCCACGGCAACATTAAAAACATGACTGAAAATGTACACCGAGATGTTAAAGATCAGAGTGGTAGGAAGGCTGAAGTGTCAGTGTTGAGCTACTTTAGTAGCGAACAGTGTTTGATATATAGGGCTCTGTTTCCTTCCCTGGCTCTTTAATCCAGACGTATTGCCCGCCAAGGGTGGTGGCCCTTTGATGGTCGAGTCAGGATGATTAGAGCAAAGATAAATTCTGGTCCAAATTGTATCGGTGATTAATATTTTGTTCAGTTGTCTGATGTTTTGTACTGTTTTGGTTTTTGAATTTTGAGTGCTATGTTAAACAAATAATCGCCAACTGTGATTACGTTTCGTGGAGCCTCAGTAATTGAAAGTAACAGTACATGACAGAGCCACTCGGAGAGGGGTGAGATGACCACCATTTATGCATACAGTGCAACTTATACTAATAACCTAACATGCATGATTTTGGACTGTGGGAAGACAGTGGAGTACCTGAAGAAAACCCATTCATGCTTGAGAACATGCAATCCCCAGTTGTAATGGGCACAGCTTGGTCGGGATTTTAACCCAGTTCTTTCTTGCTGTGAAGGAACAACGTGGACCACTGCAGCTCTGCCCCACCCAGTTGCTAGGCATTGATATAGAAATGTTTTTCTGAACCTGTTGCCCAACAAATTTTAATGTTAATATTAATCTATTTAAGTAAAATAAGACCTTGTAAAAGTATTCTTACCCGTCGAATATAAATACAATAAGTACAGCATGCAAATGTATTCAGCTCCCCATGAGTCAGGACTTTGTAGGGCCACCTTTCACTGCAGTTATAGCTGCAAGTGGTTTGGAGTTTGTCTCTGCCCGCTTTGCACATCTAGAGACCAATTTTGTTTGTCAATTTTTACCAAATAGGTCAAATTCAGACTGGATGGAGACTGTCTGTGAACAGCAACCTTCAAGCCCTCCCACAGATTCTGTTTTGGATTTGGGTATAGGCTTTGACTGGACCATTCTAACACATAAATATTATTTGTTCTTAACCTTTCCATTGTAGCTCTGGTTGTATTTTTAGGGTCCTTCCTGGAGGATGAACCTGTTACCCAGTCACAAGTCTTTTTTTTAATCCTTTCACAGGTTTACTTCCAGGATTGTCTTGTATTTAACTCCATCCATCTTCCCATCAGCACTTACCAGTTTCCCCGTCCCATGATGGTGCCACCATCTTTTATTATGACGTGTTTAGGCTATTGTGCAGTGTTAGTTTTCTGATACACAGTACGTTTTGCATGTAGGCCAGAAAAGTTTGTATCTTAAATGCAAAGGGGGGATTCAAATGGCTTTCCTTTAACATTGGCTTTCTTCTTGCTGCTCTTTCATAAAGTCCAGATTTGTGTTGTGCACATCAACAGTTTTCTTGTAAGCACATTCTTCCACCTGAGTAACTGATCTCTGCAGCTCGTGCAGAGCTATCATTTGGGCTTGTTTATTGCTCCTCTGATTAATGCTCTACTTACCAGGCCTGTCAGTTTAGGTGACGGAGCATGTTTTGGTTACTCTTCTGGATAATGGATTGAACAGTGATCTGTGAGATGTTAAATATTTCAGCACTGCTTTGGAGTACTTTACAACTTTATTCCTGACCTCTCTGGTCCTTTCCATGTTCTTCATGATACTGTTTGTTCATTAATGTTCTCTAACAAACCTCTGAGGCCTTCACCAAGCAGTTCAATATAAACAAAGGAGGGTTCTGTTTATTATTTCACTGCTGACTGTGGAATATTGCAGAGGATTTTATTAAGGAGTAGTAGAGTAAAAGGGTCTTATACATATCACATTTTTCAGATTAAAAAAATTATCCTTTTGTTTGTGTCACAATAATGTTCTATTTTGTGTTTTGAGTGATTCTCAGCATCTCAGAAAAGCGGATCACAGAAATAGTTTAGCTATTTCAAGTGTGTTGCTATCTTTTAGCCAATGCTCACAAAGCATTCTTTTATCAAGAGCTTTTATTCACACAAATAACTTTTACCTTTTTGTAACAAACATGATTTATTATGGTGTTTTATATTCATGCATCATTGTACCAGATGTTTTTCGTGTGTTTGTGTAAAAGACATTTTACCAAAACTGAAACATTCTTGAACCTCGACAAAGTAAAAAGAACAAAATCTTTCCTTAAAGCTCACTTAGATTCATAGGCATACTCTTAGTATCAGTGCATCTGATTAGCTGTTCCTTCAGCACTTGAGCAAAAAAAGTCACTAAAAACGGTGACAGTTTAAATTTTGACAGACCAGCAGTGATTTGATGAATGGAAGGCATGGTTAGAAAGGAAGGATAGAGGACCCAAGAGGTGTTCATGATGCGTCTGAAACTCCGTAACTCAATCTTATCATGTTCCTTCTTCATGACATGTCTAATGTAATGATTTGTCAGCAGAATGTGTTGGCCTTGATGTTCCTCTTCGATGCTTCACCCTGGCAGAGTGGATAGATAGAAGTTGATTGGCTCTCCTTATTCTGCATTAGGGCCCATCAACACCTCAGATGATGTACACATCCATGAATGCTTGCAGGCAGTCTTGGCTCTCACCATTCATCCATACTCCATATATTCCATGCAGTTGCACATGTTTTTTTCTGCATTTATTATGCATACAGACACTGATATGCTACATGCAAATGGTTTCAGGAATTGGTTATCCCTCTTTCTTCCAGTCCCTGTAGTCATTTATAATGCAAACAATCAATATGTGATTGTTCCTTGAACATGTCAACAACACATTTGCATCTAATCTACTTCTATCCTTCACGTTCTTTGTCTCCGTTTCTCATTTGCCTGCAGTATTTATTCATGGTCCTGATGGACAGAGGTCACTTGTATATATCAGGTCATCTTCATCAAATTCTCACTGTATAACAATAAGATGAAGAGGACAATGAAAAACAGAAACAGGCATTGGCTCAATGAAAGCAGTTAGATCCTCAGACAGCCTGACAGAAGTCTTTTTTTATTGGCTGACAGTTTCGCAAAGGCTTTTCTTTGCTGTTTTTTTTTTGGTATGCAACAGAATAACCAAGGGAAATGTCCTGTGGTCCTTGTTTATTTGAGGAAATAGTCGAGCCTTGTCTGCTTTGGGCTTCAGAGCCCTAGAAGCATTGTGTAGTTTTGCATTACAGGACAGCCTGCTCCCAAGTAGTTTTTAGTGGCATCCTGGCTGTGTGGATAACCCTCCCACTTGTATTATTTAAACTCAACACTAATACGCAGATGACCTTGCTGTTATTGATTTAGGCTGGCTCCCCTTTGGTGTTTGAATTTGTCCATGAGTCTCTCACAGCCTGTTTGCCCCAGGGTGACAGCTCTACTGGCATAATGATTGTATTTGGTCCCGTGTTCTTACAGTCCTTGCCGGTTAAACACTGTGAGGCCAAACAGTGTTTAGATTAATAAGAAGCTGAGTTGCTTGTGGTAGCTCACTCTAAGGGTTACTAAACTGAGCTACACTGAGATTACAATAAAAGATTTATTCCTTATTTACAAGATTATCAGCTTTCTGCCGGTATATCCTTTTGATACTCTAGATTTGGCCCTCAGAAATGTGTTTCTATTATAATTTCAGTGACCGAATTTCCTGTATTGATATGCACTCACTTGCCACTTTATTCAGTACACCTTGCCAGTACATGCATTTATTCAACAAGGTGTTGGAAACATTCCTCTGAGACTGTGGTCCATATCAATTTGAGAGTATCACAGAGATGCTGCACATTTATCCTAGATGAGGGTCTCCTATGCCACCACATTGCATTGAGACCTGATGAGTGTGGAGGTCGTTGAATTACACGGAAGACATTTTCATATTCAAAAAAACAATTTTAGGTGATTTCAGCTTTGTGACGTGGTGGAAGTATCCATCAGTCGATAGGTGCACTGTGGACTTAAAGGGGTGGACATCGTCAGCAACAATATTCAAGCAACAGGCAGCATTTAAATAACGCTCAGTTGGTACTAAAGGGCCCATAGTGTGAAGACAAAATATCCCCCTTACCACTGTATTGCAACCACCAGCAGCAGCTTTATCACCATTGCCATTACAAGGCAACATGATTTCAATTCATGATTTACACCAAATTCTGACCATAGAGTTTGAATGTTGCAGCTGAAATCATGGCATTTGGGACCTGGCAAGATTTTGCAGTTTGTTGTCTAATTTTCGTTTGCCTGTGTGAATTGCTGTTTCAGTTTCCTGCTCTTATTTGACAGGAGTGGCACCCGGTGTGGTGTTTTGCTGCTGTATCCCATCTGCTTCCAGCTTTGATGTGTTTTAGAGATGGTGTTCTGCATACCTTGGTTGTAAAAGAGTGATTGTGTCAACTGCTGTTGTTGTTTTGCTATCATCTCAGAAATTCTCCTCTCACATCAACAAGATGTTTTGGTCCACACAATCGCCACTCACTGGATATTTACATTCTCTGTGCTGGGAAATCCCAGTAGATCAGCATTTTCTGAAATAGACCAGCCTGTCAGGCACCAACAACCATCCCATGTTCAAAGTCACTTGAATACCTTTTCTTCATCATCCTGATAATTGGTTTAAATTTCAGCAAGTTGTCTCGACCACATTTTGATGCCTACTTACATTAAGTTGCTGTGATTGGCTGATTCACTCTTTGTCTTGCCAAGCATTTGAACAGGTGTACCTAATAAATTGTCCCATGGGTGTAGATTCAGTGACAGCACTATCTGTCCTGGTCAATGTGAGTATAAACCAAAGGTTAATGATGCTCTAGAGTTATAAACCTATATTAATAACATGGAACATATTAAATTATAACATATTACATTATAACAATTATAACATTGATCCAGAGGTTCTATCTTGTCCTTTCTTTACCTCAAGTCAGAATCTAAATGAAGCTGTTAATGCAAACAGTTTAAAGCAGGATTTTATCAAACTCCCTGTTCACAGGTCCAGATCTGCTTTCTAGATAAAGGTTGAAAGGTTCAGAAAACCACTGAGGAGAAAATCGTTTAGCAAATTCGCTTATAGCTTACAATCAAAAGTGTTGTGATCCTAACCTGTATGAATTTCTAACAGAAGCATAATGAGCACTTAATTTTATGAGAAATTTGAATTTAATCTTCTTTGACCTAATTACTTTTACGCATACAAAAATTGAAAAATCAAGTGAAATAAAATAGCAACAAAACTGTAACATTAAGCAGCTAGGATAAAACATACATATACCCACAGACTGGTCTAACATAGAGCAACCTGTAGTGAAGAATGACACTGCCTTCAATAAGCGTCCTAAACATAGGACCTTATTAGGTAATTAGGTATATTCTTTTCAAATTCAATTGTTTTCAGTTTTTAATTTTCAGAATTACATGTTTTACAAAGAAAACACTTTCTTTAACACCAAAAATATATATGTTTATATACTGCAGGTGGCGTACAAAAACTTCAACACCTCTATGGAAAAATAACCATAAAGTAACTGGGATCCATTTCATGTTTTCATGAAGGTCTCAGATATTTGTCAGTAAGTATTTTTGGAATAAAATGACGGAACAAATGCTTTTTTCTGAAAGTAATGAAACAATCAAATCTGCAGATATGAACTTAAAATTCACAATACATTTCATTAGTATTGCATGGTCTGCATTTGTATTCTGATTGTGTTCTACCCAAGTCATTCATCAATAATGTTAAGGAAAAATGAAATGTAAACCCCAGGTTTTCTGGTTAGTCCAACTCAATTACACAGTTAACTGGGTTACAATCTGCTGTTATAAAGTTCTGAGAGTTAATCTAAAATGCATGTAGCCTTGTCCTTTATAAAAGACTTTCTGCCTCGGCAGATACTACTACAAAAATCTTCAGTTAACATGCATCTGGGTCTGCAAAGGATCTTTGCTGAGGGAGAAAATTGCAGAAACAGCCAGCTAACGCAAACTGTCCCTCTCTGTTTTGATATGACTTGTTAATTCAGTTAATTTTCTTTGCGAATCCAGTTAATCATGTGAAATTACAACATAAACACCTTCAAAAACTACTTTGAACAGCTGATCAGGTCCAAAGACTTAGACAGGAAAGAGAGGCGACAAATGCAGTCTCTTTTACTTGCTTCTCACTGTGAACATCAATAGAAAGAGTACATTAGTGTTTAGATTTTTGGAGGACTGCCGATGTCTTAGATAAAATCAAAAAATTAAGAAATTCTGCCAAATTTAATGTGTCAGTGGATTCATAGAAATTATAATACCCGAATAACAGCCTGTGGGCTGGGTCCAGATTTACTTACTGTTTCGTCCAGATCAAAACGTTGAATGTAATATTCTTAATTTAAGGCTTTAAAAAGTCTTAGATGTCCAGATCTTCAAAACTAGGTCGGAAACTTTAATATACACTCACCGGCCACTTTATTAGGTACACCTTGCTAGTACCGGATTGGACCCCCTTTTGCCTTCAGAACTGCCTTAATCCTCCGTGGCTTAGATACAACAAGGTATTGGAAACATTAATCAGAAAGTTTGGTCCATATTGACATGATAGCATCACACGGATGCTGCAGATTTGTCGGCTGCACATCCATGATGAGAATCTCCCGTTCCACCACGTCCCAAAGGTTTTCTATTGGATTGAGATCTGGTGACTGTGGAGGCCATTTGAGTACAGTTAACTCATTGTCATGTTCAAGAAACCAGTCTGAGATGATTCGTGCTTTATGACATGGCACGTTATCCTGCTGGAAGTAACTATCAGAAGATGGGTACACTGTGGTCATAAAGGGATGGACATGGTCAGCAACAATAATCAGGTAGGCTGTGGCATTGACATGATTCTCAGTTGGTACTAAGGGGCCCAAAGTGTGCCAAGAAAATATCCCCCACACCATTACACCACCACCACCAGCCTTAACCATTGATACAAGGCAGGATGGATCCATGCTTTCATGTTGTTGACGCCAAATTCTGACCCTACCATCCGAATGTCGCAGCAGAAATCGAGACTCATCAGACCAGGCAACGTTTTTACAATCTTCTATTGTCTAATTTTGGTGAGCCTGTGCGAATTGTAGCCTCAGTTTCCTGTTCTTAGTTTACAGGAGTGGCACCCGGTGTGGTCTTCTACTGCTATAGCCCATCCGCCTCAAGGTGCGACGTGTTGTGCGTTCAGAGATGCTCTTCTGCATGCCTTGGTTGTAATGAGTGGTTATTTGAGTTACTGTTGCCTTTCTATCAGCTCGAACCAGTCTGGCCATTCTCCTATGACCTCTGGCATCAACAAGGCATTTGCGGCCACAGAACTGCCGCTCACTGGATATTTTCTCTTTTTCGGACCATTCTCTGTATACCCTAGAGATGATAGTGTGTGAAAATCCCAGTAGATCAGCAGTTTCTGAAATACTCAGGCCAGCCCCTCTGGCACTAACAACCATGCCATGTTCAAAGTTACTTAAATCACCATTAAATCATCTTTATTCTGATGCTCGGTTTGAACTGCAGCAGATCGTCTTGACCATGTCTACATGCCTAAATGTATTGAGTTGCTCCCATGTGATTGGATGATTAGAAATTTGCGTTAACGAGCAGTTGGACCTAATAAAGTGGCCGGTGAGTGTATTACATCTTAGATTTGTAAATGGACTGAACATATATAGCGCCTTTCAAGTCATACAGACCACTCAAAGCACTTTACACTAGAGCCACATTCACCCAATCGCACTCACTAACGCTCACACATTCATACACCGATACGCAGATCGGTAGGCAACTTGAGGTTAAGTGCCTTGCCCAGGGGCACATTGACATATGGCAGGAGGAATCTGGAATCGAACCCACAACCTTCTGATTGCAAGGCAATTACTCTTCCTACTGAACCACAGTCGCCTTTGTACGTTGGTTTATTTGCTCCTTGGTGCATTAAAAAAAAAAAAAAAAAAAAAAATATATATATATATTATATATATATATATAATATATATATATATATATATATTTATTCATTTATTTAGTAAGATCAATACAGCATATCATGTTTTTTGTTTATCATAATTATTGTAGGTCTTAAATATCTTCAATAAATCTCTATTATTTAGCTTATTTTTCACGGTAAAAAGAAAGGTGTATGGTTACCAGACTGAACCATAAAACATTGTTGCTGATCTGTGGCAATCATTGCTGAAAACATATAAAAATAAGTTAATCTAGCTGACATTGTTATTTTTGCATCACTCATAATTTAACTTCTCAGAGATTGTCGTGGAGATTCCTTACTTACATTAGAAAGGATTAATTTGTTTTCAGGCATCTAGATTATGGGTTTGCAAGTATACTCTCAAAGCTCTCAGAGCTTCTTCTTTGTGGTGCTGCTTTTTCTCTATATCCCTTCTGCAACAGTTCTGCTGGACTGCTCTTCATTCCCTGGTTGCTTAATTGGCACGTCTGAGGAAACTGTTCTTTGTGATTAGTATAGAAATTTTTAAGTTGTCTGCAGTACATGTTGTACTGTCTTCTAATGCTCCCTCAGGCAAATAAGCTATTTTAGGTCTAATAGCGTTTCTAGTTTCATTAAGCAAACAAAGTCCCTTGGTCTTTGTTGCTTTTTTAGTATATAGTTTAGTATTCACAGGGTCTCTGTGATGGCCAATAAGATTTTATTTCTAATTTAACAATGTCACAAAAAGTTCATCACACTACGATGATCTCGGTACGCCGAAGCTAATGTGTATTCATAAATGGTTGCATTTTGTCTTTACAACTCAGATTTCCTGATAAAGTTAAATACACTCATAGTGAATGTAGTCATAGGTAGTCATACCCAAAAGTACATCACTTCTGGGTACCTACCTTATTCCTGGGAGGAATGTAGATCGAAAAATCTAAATTAGTATAATTTAAGTAAATATACGTAATGTAGAGCAGAACAAGTGCATGCCTGTTTCCATAGTACAGTATAAACCTTCACATACTTACCTTGTTTAAATACAGCCTGCTTTAATACTTATTGAATAAGACTAATACACATTGCTGATCATTTTGAACCGTTTGATGTAGAAATAGGTAGAGAGGAGCAAATCAGAGCTAAAGTGGGGGGTTTGGAGATGAAGTTAGAAAGGCTTGGTTGAGAAGTATTGGAGACATACTAAGAAGTAATAGTGGATGGACAGAGAATGCTGGAAATGGATGCCAGGCACAAGGAAAAGAGGAAGTCCCCAGAGAATATTCATGGAGCTAGTTTGTGCAACAGTAGAGGAGGCAAGGATGGGGCGAGATGGAGGGAGGCAATATATATATGGGTGGTTGGATGCATACATACATATTTTATTGATCCACCGAGGAGAAATTCACAATGTAGTGGCGATTTCATCATCTATAAATTGTTTTAGTTTAAATGCTAAATTATGTCAGTTGAATGTTTCCAGGGGGTACTGGTCATTTCGCCCCTTCACCATTTTGTACATTTTCTGTTTAAAACTTTTTTGCCAGACTTTCTTGGGTGTGAATGAAAGCCAACTGACTCGGGATGTTTTTCACTGAGCATCTGCTATTTCCTACCCACCCTAGGGATGTTTGGTACCTGCTTTGACAAATGATGGTGTAAAGTAGTCCACGTTTTTGGACAAATAACTTTTTCTTGCCAACTTCAGATTGAACAGATATTACAAAATCCTAAATGCAGAAATGAGCGTCGCCTGTTAAACTATCACTGCTCATGAGAAAATGTTTGCATCCTTGCTATTCTTTGCACAGATTCCCATATTATTGTAAATAAACTGCTTGTGTACAAATACACACAAGCACACTTTGTAATTGCTCTTCTTGCCTTCTGTGTGTGTGTGTGTATATATATATATATATATATATATTATATATATATATATATATATATATACACACATATATATATATATATATATATACACACATATATATATGTATGTGTGTGTTTTATGTACATATATATATATATATATATATATATATATATTATATATATATATTATATATATTTTCGCTGTATGTGTGTGCTTTCCACTTGCCTGTTACTTTGCTCCCGACGCACTAAATTATCCCATTGAGGGAAGAATAAAGGATTATTCTATTCTAATCTTGTTTTTGCTGGTCCACAATCACTGAAAACTAGGTTGAATATAAAATCATCAGATGACAATAAATACTTTCAAATTTTATGAGATTTGCTAATTCCTATGATTACTTGCCTGCACAAATTATTAAAATACTTAACTACCAGTAAAAATAAACTCTTATGCAGAGGTTAAGTAAATGGGTAATAACTGGTTTGTTCTTGAGTACAAAATGGTAGGAGACTTGGTATGAATTAGCAAAGGGTCCAACTGAGGAATTTGGTCACACCCTGCTAAATGCAACATTATATGGCAATAGCATGGCAAAATATCTTGCTTGTACAACAAACAAGCATCTCAAAAAAAACATATCTAATTCTTCTTATTTAGAGTGATCTCATCACTAAAATATTTAAGCAGCTATATTTCCAGTTATCTTTAAAAATGTTATACACTTTTTGTGTGGACTTTGTTTGTTTTCAGTCTTCTGTGAATCTCCATTAAGACTGTTGGTTGTGACTCCTAAAGGGAGGGCAACTTAACATAAACAGGACATTACAGGAATATGCAGATTTAAAAAGGTGAGCTCTGAGGTGGATTTTAAACCCTCCCCCCCAATCCTGCTCAGAACATAACACATGACTCGATGGCCTGAAATGAAAGCGTCATTACTAAATGTTTCAGCACACCCAGTTTTTGGCGTGTGTGGTAAGCTAAATCTCGTCGATGGATGATATGCCCCTGGGGGCTTGTTTTGCAGAATATCAGAGTGACTTCTTAATGTTTAATGTGTGCCAATGTATTTTATATTACCCCATCTTCATTTCAAAAAGAAAGGCCTAATGAGTAACACTGCACCACTGTTATTCATTTGTAATTATTGTTGCCCTATGCCATGTGCAAATACATTATATTAAAGAAATGCAAAATAAAAAGTGTCAAGTTTCCTTGTAATTAAATTCTGTATTTCCTCATCAGTTGACGAACAGCATCAGGGTTATTAAGATGATGGCTGGGCTGGGGGGTGGGTTGGGATTTGTACAGACTTTGAGTGTGACTGATAAAATGATACACATTTTAAATACACACCTTGATTTACTTAACTCCTTATAAGTCAACAAATACACACTCCACACCAGTTTTAACCTTTCATCAAACTGACAAGTTTCTTGAAGGAGCAGTAGAAAAATAGATTTCCCTCTGTCTGTTGTTTTATATCTCAGACCTCTTTTTACCAGTTGTTCGTGGATTTAGAATTGGCTTTTATTGTGAAAGAGGTAGTCTTTTTCCTTTGGTTATTTCATGCCACCTTCACAAGGTGCCTGTGTTTAATACAAACGCTTCCTTTGATCACAATTAATTCAAAATCAGGATGTCTCAATGATTGTGTTTCCAGTTATTTATGATGATAACCATGTTGAAATTGAAGTGTAAGGTGATTAGTTTGTATTACATCACGGGTATTGTTCAATGTTTTTCAATAAAATAAGATTGGAACTTTGAAGGTGTATTGTGACCTTATAACACCTGACAGTGTCGGGTTAAAAAAAAAAAATATCGGCCAAATTCGCAAACGGCAGGTCAGGCTTTTTAAAGATCTGTGATCAGCCAGAAAACTGCAATCGGTGCACCCCTATTAATGACCATGATATCACTGTGATGGACTGACCAGCATGCTGGCCTGCAAATAGGGGCTCAACCAAGTGTTGAGTGCACATAGCAGACCAACATTTCTGTATTTAAAAAAAAACATTTTTCATTGATGATATGCAAACTTTAAATTTATTGAGAAACAGAAGTTTGTTTTTATGAGCTGTAAATTAGTAACTAAAATAAACTGATCAATGCTATTAAAATTAGAGATGAATGTCTGAAATGCTTAAAATGCCACATCTGCATTTTGTTAGCAGTTCTCTGTGGTGTTTTAAATTGATTTAACACTTAACACAATGCTTGACTGATGTTTCTTCTTTGCATTTTAAGTTGGATTAAACCACCTGCTAAGTATAAAACTTAAATATTTTCATGAAATTTTAAAGCAGATTATTTGGCATCTAAGTATTTGTAATCTTAAATGCTCATGAAAGAAGGGAATTGGACTTGCTTCTTCATTCATTAAAAAGAGAAAAAAAAGTCCAGATAGCTTCTGGTTGATCATTTATAACACTTCATAAAAATCCAAACATTCACCAAATTTGTTGTCAAGCTAAATGTAAATGTTGCCAGCTTTTGACTTTGCAGTCCTCCCTCTTTAGCCTGCCATGGCAACAACCTTTCCTGCCGGGTCTCACAGGAGTCTTCTGAGCTGGCCTTGCCTTGTTATTATTGTTTATCTCTCTTGTCAATCATCCACATCAGCGCCACGCTCATCCATATGCATGGCCCCGTCATTACACGTGGTTTGCTCGTTGGCTGCGGGGCCTCAGTGCCCATGGCAGCCTTTGTTCACATCTGTAACAGGTGATTGTGGCCGACTGGCACATTGTGGGGCATCGTTGTCACAGTGTTATGATGCACATGTGGGACCAGGCGATAAGTGTGGGCATGCTGGATTAGAGCTTAAGCAGGAAAAACACAAGTCCCCCATGGGCTTAATTGCAGTTCATTTTGGCACACACTACATAGCACTTCTGCATCAAATGCTAATTTTACAGTGAAATGTGAAATACATTATCCGGATTTCGTAGGGCTGGAAACACAAGACGGGAAAGCAGGGGGGGTGGGGGTGTTGAATAAACAGAGGGAGGGCAAAAGTATATGCAGGTTGAATAGAGACTTGGCTTAGTCTGGTGTAATATGAAATACACCTCAGATATTGATGGTATGAATCAAAGGTGTACTTACACGTACCTCAGACTTCATCACCACCTAGCTGCTCATCTCTAGCCAGAGGGTCTTGGCTGGTTACACCCTCTGTAGGTTAAGTATTGATTAAAAACATGCACACACACACTCTCATACTCTTAGGCATACATACAAGCAGGTTAATGCACAATACAGCTCAGTAGTTAAATTTTTATTCTGTGGAGTCCACTTGGCTCCTCCTTCGGCATGCTTGGTGCTGCATTTTCATAAGTGCTTTATGAAAAAAAAAGAGATTTCTGTTTTCATTTTCTAATCCTGTGTCTTTGTTTCTATGGCAGATGGCACATCAATCAAATAGACACTCTCATACAGCAAGACTCCACAAACAAATTAATTTCTATTACTGTTTTGCATGCTTGCTCTCTTCTTATTTGATTGACAGTCTCATATTCAGTCTTTGTGTTTGGATGACTGTATTGCACCAGGAGAAATATAAACAAATGAGAGACAATTATGAAGACACAGGCTGCCACCTTTCTCCATCTTGAAAAGTTTTTCAAATTAGTGTTGACCATGTAGCTTGGTCTTTTGTGCAAAAAATGGCGAAAAACCAGTTTATTCCAATGAAGAAACAGATTCTTTAAGATAAAAAATCAAACTTTGCTGTCAATTAATATAGTAAAGGTTCATCTATAAGTCCCTAAGCTAATATATTTTCAAGTGACACATTTAAAGCAAAAACAAAATTTCCTATTTGTCTCTTCTTGTTAGAGTACCTTCGCATTTCTCTATTCATGTATAATTTCTTGCTTATCTGCATCAATCTGTTTCATTGTTTATGTTTGAACCATATATATTTATTAATAGCCTCATTCTTAATCCTACTTCACATATTCCATTTTTAAAGCAAGAGCTCAGGTGCACACATGAAAAAAAATCCCCCTTTCTCTTTTTTTTTTTTTTTTTACATATATCCTAAAGACAAATTTAATGTCACACTAAGTATGTCAGGTTTTCCTGCCCAAACACTCAAATTAATCCCTCCCCCATCCCTCTCTCAACCGTGTTTTTCCCCTTTCTCAGTTCTTGCGTCTTTCTCTTATGCAGAAATTCTCATTTAATTTAATACGATTTTAAAATCTGTCACAGTCAGTTTGTTGCTTGTCAGTCTGTCACTGCAGCTTTGCTCACAGTGACATGGTGGTTTGCCGTGGTGTAAATTCTGTAGACTTTGCAACATGTATGACTGATGTTCATTGTTTACCGTACTTACCTCTAAGACAAGATTTGCCTTTTTTTTTTTTTTTTTAAGACTTAGCTGTTTCAGCTGAGTTGCAGAAGGTATCAACTTCCACTAATACATATTGTAGTTAAAATAGTGTATTTGTGTTCTAGATTTTGTATTTTTGTTGTTATAGATACTGCAGGATTAGCTTGTCAGCCTTTTTGTCCACTGAGAAAAGCTGCATTAAAACTATGTTTTATATACAATAGATAGAACCAAGTAGTGGATAGTCAGCAGTTTTAGCATTTTGAACGCTGCTTGAATGCTGCAGCATTTCATAATTTGGGGTTGTGTTCCCAGTTCTCAAATAAACCTTTGCCGGATACAGCGGATTGCATGCCTAAATCTGAGGTGACAGCATTATTTTGCTGCTTTTGTTTTGAAGCATGTTGCAGTTATCTGTCTTCATAACACTAAAAGTTCATAATATAGACTTTATCACACAAATGTGATTGTACTCGCTGCATTTTTTTCTATAATGTAGCTATAGAAACTTACATTGCTCAACGTAGGCAAATTATTACCATCTCCCTTCTAAATATAGTAACCATCTCACATTTTACCAGAGAAATTTTAAATGTATCCTTTGCACAAATTTGGAAAAAAGCGGTAAGTTTAAATGTAAATCACTTTTTTGTTGTGATCTGCAGTGGTAATTATTATTGCAGTATCATTTTTTGTGTTAAATTCAGACTGGGCTCAGTAATTTCAAAGTTTTGCCCCTTTAATGTGATCTTTATCCTGATCAGTTTAACTCAAAGGTAAATTTCTTACAGTGGAAAATAAATGAATATAAAGCTGTAACAGCGTAGTTGCATAGGGAGGCTGACGGCAACGCTGAAGGAGCTGCAGGTATTTCTATCACCTATACTGCATGCTACAGCAATATCCTCCTCTATCCATACGTCTGGACTTAGGAGTGGAGTTGCAAGTGCTGAAAAAAATAACAGTACACATCATCAAAACATGGTGGTGACGCAGCCATCCTCTGGGGGTTTTTCTTCAGATGGGACTGAGGTATAAAAACATTCCGGTTAGAGTTTCAGGTTTACTTTGGTTGTGGCCTTTTGCTTGAGACGAATATTGTCTACGAGGACGAATTGTAATGTTAAGTTAGAGAATAGATGTAGAAATCTTCTTGAATAAAGTATCAGTCTGCATTTCTTTTTGTTTTTTGTCGTCAAAGTCTGGTTTAAAAAGTACGACTTAGAGAGTGTTAGAAAGTCTTGTCGGTTGCTGATTATTTTGTCATTGATTCGAACTGAATCATTCACTTGTTTTGCCCCACATGGGATTCCTGCTGTGGTGTCATGGCAGGGAGATGGCATTGTCTGGTTGTTCTTCACCACAAAGCATAGGCAGAATTCCACTTGTTTCTGTCTTCTGAAAAACTGTGGAAAAATCAACTAAAAGTAGAAAATCACATATGTCAAGCATGTGGCAAATGTGGCTTTTCCTCCATCTTTGTTGTAGATCTCTAATGACCTTTTCAAATGAGTACTGTTTGTTTAGACCATCCATTAGGCCAATTGATCATATATTACTTTTATTCCATTTAACTCTGTTCAATAAGAGCATCATTTATCTGATTAACATGTTAATGTCATGTAAATAAGGAAATAATTAGACAGTTTGCATACCATGCAAGACAGCAGGAAAGATTAACGGCTCCTCTTCTTCCCCAAGACCTTTTTGAACAGACGGCCCTCAGACAGGCAGACAGCATTTTATCAGATACTTCTCACGTTCTGCACCCTGAATATACATTATTGTACAATTGTATATTGTATACATATATTACTGAACTCAGAAAGAAGGTACAGAGTTTTCCTCTGTAAACACCACTTTCAGTAAGGTTCATTCATGAATGCTGAGTACGAGAGGAACAGACAGGAAACCTGTAAAGTCACGCAGATAATTATTTCTTCATTAACCAGTTTGGTTCTCATTGTGTTTGCAAGGGAATACGAGGAACATGGGTTATTTTAGTTCTCTTTTAACCAGGACGATACTAAATTTGGCAATGTTTTTATCATTTTTACTGTTTTCAATAAACCTTTTTTAACAGTTTTTTTTATTGTTTTTAGTGAAAATTGTTTTAATGAATGGCAGCCTTTTTTGTGAGGCATGTTTTTTTTCATTTATCTAAGCGAAGTTATGGAGTGCAATGTGTGCCAGTGCAGTAAAACCCTCTATCCGAAGCAAATTTCTTCCTAGTAAAATAAAGAAACTGACTTGAATTTGACTTTAAAGCATATCTCGGGTCAGCTTTTTTTCTATAATGATGTTGATTGCTTAGAGCTGTTGCTTCTTGAAAATGTAACATATATAGCATGTTATATGTAACATATAAAATATAACACATCTTATTACATTTCTAAACCTTTTACTTGCCTTGCAAATTTTTTATTGTTGATATTGAAAATGCAACATTAGAATTTTAGTCTCTTACTCCTCAGTTGTGCTACATGTACACTATTTTCACATTATTCGGTCCGGTAAACAGTTTTCTAAAGTGCATGGCTTACGCGTGCCCAGCTCCATCCTGCATTAACTTGGCATGGCTCCGCAGATGCTTTGAAACTAAACTTGATTCACAGGAAGCTGGCTGACAGCAGCAGAGATCAAAGTATGAAAGTAAAAGCCCTACAGGTACTGTCATCCTCAACAAATGTTTACTCAACCGTATCCTGTATCTCATTACTTTTATACCCTTTTTCCTCTCTCAGCTGCTTTCCTTCCACAGGTAAAGGACTTTCACAGTCTGGGCTTCAATAGTGCGAAAATCAACATCCACTACATTTTAAATATGTACACGTCGTCTCTGCAACTGAGTGAGGGGAGAAAACACCATCGATGTAAAGCACCCTCTGAGTCCTTGAAATGACCTGTTGTAATTAAATCAATGGGAATTGACTGAGCATTTTTGCGCAATTATATTTTAATCTGTTTCAGAATTGGAATAATGATCACAAACAGTCTGACTTGTGTTTGTGATATGGTTATCCTACAAATTAAAATTTTGACAGACAGGCAAATATTGTACTTTCAAGAAGTCTCACATCAGTGATGATATATCTTGCTCATACTATAGGATCGGCATTTTGTAAGTTAAAGATAAATTGATTCTGGTGCTCGCAGAAATTGATGTTTGAAATGTTTAAATTAATTTAAGAAAAAAGAGGATTTAAATGTGAATTTTGTAGGGAAGAAGGGTGAGCATAACTATTGCTGTAAGTGATTTTAGAGATGTAGAAATGATCTGAGGGCACTCAATGTGAGTGGAGGGAAGGAACCTTTTCTATGTATCAGGATTTCATCATTTACCATTTTCATTTCCACTGCATTTACCAGGGGAGAAATTTACCTCAGAAAAAGGTCCTAGTAGGGAGGTAGTACTTTTAATTTACCAAGAACTCTTGGATAGAGTTTTAAGGAGGCAGAGGACTAGACATCTCGAACTGATTTCATTTTTTGCATTTAATTTTCTGGGCGTAAAGATGGAGCCATATTTTAGGGTTTTTTCAGTTACAAAAACAACCACACCCCCTTCAATCGTTAACACATGGTGATAAATGAGGCAGGTCGTGCTGTTATATGTAGTTAATCCCTTTTTGGGTAACTCATGCTTTAATTATTGGATAGCTTTAGTATTTGCCAATGTCTTTTGACTTAAAGGTGATTTTTATATAGTTTCAAAGTGTAATTGCTGCTAAAAAGCTAGACGTACTGGCTGGAGAACACCAGGTTGCTCTGTCCTTCAATCTTGCTTCAAAAGCCAGAAAAAAGGTCTTTATTGTTGAAATCCTGTTAAAGTTTGTTCGGGTTAAGCCTCCACTTTTGATCTTAGATTGCTCCTGTTCAGATTATTGGGCTTGTTGGTCTCACACTGCTAAGGGAAATTTAGGGCCACCAATTAACCTTACATGTGTGGTTGTGCGCTGTGTGGGCACGCTGCAGTACCATGGGGAAACCTGCACACAAACAAGGGGGGGGAACATGCAAACTCCAAACTGGAGAGCCCGAGGCGAGGTTTGAACCCAGAACCTTCTTTTCTCCAGGCAGCCATGCTAACATCTGTGTCATTGTGGAATCACCACATATCCATCTGACTTTATACATTTTCTGTTTACAAAAGAAGTGGTTGAGATTTTAATGCAGTTTACCAAACTTATGTACAATTGTGGAATAAGGGTTTTCTGCATTTTTGGCTCGCACTCATTTGAGAAGGTAATTAAACATGTTTTATTATCATACCTTTATTACTCGCACGTTAAACCTGTTGGGAGGAGTTTGGACCAGAACCATCAGCCAATCTTCCACGTCGCTGGATATATGTCATAGCCTTTGTGTTAGTTGCACTCTGTGGGGTTTCTGATAATTAACAAGATGAAAGACAAATGAAATGATGAACACAAAGTAGATTCGATTTTCCACTGCTTTGTCTCTCATTGTGTCTCAGTAGCAGTTAGGGTGCAGCATTTTTTTACCGAGATGCAATAAAAATGCAGAAAAAACTAGAACGAAATATTATATTTCTGTAATTATGTATTTTTTTTCTACCCAACATGAACGTTAAAGCTTTTTTGCTTGTTTTAATGTGAGAAAAAATACTTAAATGATTGGAAAAGACTGAGACTGAAGACGTATTCCTTGTTGTTTGCCAAAGACGAACAGTCAGAATAATCGGATTTGCCTTAGTATTAGCAAGTATCTCAAACGGATGAACGACTTTCTTCTCAGTTGATGCGGTTTTATTCAAAGCCAATGATATATTGTCTGGGAACTTTGTTACTAATCCAGATGTTAATTTTCCTCCTTTTCTCTTCCAGTAGATTGTTTTACCCTTGGGATTTTACTTTTTACACATTAATTTACATCTTAAACAGATCAGTTTGCAAAGTGAAATCTGATTCCTAAAGCCTTTTATAAATGCATTCCAGCCTGTTTAGTTCTTAGCAGCACAATATTCCTGCATTTATAAAGCAAAAACAATGAAAAGTGTATACTCTCTGAATTACGATTTAATCATTTTCTATCAAAAACGGCATCATAAAGACCAAGAAACGCACCAAAAACATTAGTGATGACGTTGCAGAGAATTTTAAAGCAGACTCCGCTAATTTGTTGATGTAGAGGACAAGAAAACATGTGACGGTGCTGTCAGACGAGACCAAAATTAAACGTTTTGGCTTACACACCACGACTGCTTACACCCTGAACACACGATCCCCAGGTGAAACATGATGGTGGCAGCATCATGCTATGGAAATGTTTTCTTTAGTAGGAACAGGGAAGCTGATGAGAATTAATGGGAAGATGGATGGAGCTAAACAGAAAATTGGAAGAAATCCTGTAAGAGGCTGTACATATATGCAGTTCTTATTCCTAGGGCTAATTCTTGCATTTGCTTACAACCTTGTTTGGGGAATTCTTGGAGCTTGGACAGAACCTTCTTCTTTGCCCCTTCTTCTTCTTTGTGGTGTCCGACTGCTATTGTTTACCTTTGTTAGAAGTTTGAAATGGGTGTAGTTAACCCTGATGTATGTTGCAGTGGTCAGTGCCATATGAAGACTTTAATTGGGAGTTTGAGCTCAAGTTTCTCGTGAAGTAAAAAATATTCTTTACAGAAACATCTTTATCTCTTTGTTTTTTAATTTTAATTAATTTTTCTGTTGCGGAGTATATACAGGCCTTGAACATACAGCCAGAGGCACAGTGAAATCGTTTCTATCAAAGCAAATTCATGGTTTAGAATGACCTCAACCTAAATCCTGTTGAGGCGATGCACCCCCTCCAATCTTACTGAGCTTGAGCTATTTTGCAAAGAAAAGGCAAAAAATTCAGCCTCTAGATGTTTAAAGCTGGTGGAGACAAAGCCCCAAATACCTGCAGCTTTATCAGCAGTAAAAGGTGGTACTGATGCGGAGCATGGAGACACCTTTTTCAAATTTGTATTTGCAAAATAATTGAAAATCATGTATGATTTTCCTCCCAGTTTACAATTGTGAACTACTTGGTGTTAGTGTATGAAACAGAATCCAAATCAAATGTTTAAAAGCTTGTGATTATGTGAGAAAATCTGGAAAAATAAGAGTACAGGGTATAAATACTTTTGAAAGACACAAGCGATAAAACATTTAAGCAACTGTTATGACTAAGACAGGAAAATATGTGGAACATGAAATGGATTATTGCTTATATTTACTGTCTATTTTTTTTTAGGTTTACACATTATTTTATTTAAGTTTGTTTTAAACGCAGCAGTGATTTCTGCATCTGCTGATACAATCAAGAACATTTATTATTAAGACACCATTGGTCACTGCAGACTCTAATTGGGGCTTTGGAAAAAAAACATTTGATTTAATGGCTGCATCCCAAACAAGGTTGCATGGCTTGCAGTATGACTTACTTTTTATATCACTGAATCCCCTGAGGGAAAGACCGAGATGTCATCATTAGTGGGCAGTAGACAATGGCTGTGATGGCTGCAGAGGCCTATAACCTGGTCAGCCAAATCTGTGGCTCAGCTACAACTTCTGCTGTCCATTTTTCTTGTCTGTCTGGCTTCCCATCTGGGCACGTGATATCGTGCCAGTCGACTCCTGCTGAATAAATTTGAGGAGCTAATGAGCGAGGAAGCTCTGCAAAGACCTGGAAAAGGGCAGCTCTTTCTCTTCTCCACCTCAGAAGAAAAAGGAGGGAAAAGTTGCTGTGGTCAATTTTATTAACTTGGCTGACCTTCATACAAACAATTAACATTTACTGAAAACGCATCCCCTTCCATTATCTTGCTCATCTCCATCTTAATCTTCAACCTCGCCACCACCAACTGCATGTTGTTTTTATTCTGCTTGTACAAAATAAATTTATCAGGCTCCAGCAAATTAACGGCAAAGCCTTTGCTTGCTTTTCATAGACAATTGCAAGGTGATGTGCATTATGCAGCGGAAGGTCGGCTATCTGAAAGTCCCTGACATGTTCGGTAATTGGCTCTGGGCTCCAACTCGGAGTCAAAAAGCAACAATTACCAGCAGTGATTGTGTGACCTGATCTGACTTTTTAGATAACCAATCAGCCAACTTCAGAATATTTTCTCTGACCACTGCTCCAACTGAAATTAATAAATGTGATGATTTATATTAATAAAGTACGCTATGCAGATAGTTTTTTTTTTACCTGAAAAACTGGACTGGTAGATAAGATGAAAAGTTAAATGGGAAACAAACAATAACTTTTTAAAAGTGGAAAATAATTTCTTTCTCCTCTGTGTAATATTGTTGAGCCTTTATATACTGTTAATGTACATACAGTTAAAACCAGACATTTACATAAACTATATAAAAAGAAAAGGTTTGAGAGAATTTTTTATAACTTTCTTCAGACTCGGAAGTTTACTGTGTTTGCTGTGTGTTGTAAAGGTGAGATCGTGCAGTTATGGCATTATAAGCTTCAATTTGGTTTATTAACAGTGTTTTATTTCATTAGCAGCCCACCCCTGGAGGTATTTAAATAAACAAATAAAATGAAAGAAATAAAAGTATCGGTCAAAGTGTAATGACAAAAATAGAAACATCACAGGCCTCCTGCTGGACCCCTGTAGTTTGCTTACCAGGCAAAAAAGTCAGCAGATGACGTACACCAGGATCCTGTTTGTAGATTTTATTTCGGCTTTCAACACCATCAACCCAGACATTCTCCACCAAAAGCTCACCCAGCTCACAGTACCAGCATTTCCCCTGTCAGTGGATCACCAGCTTCCTGACTCATCGGAAGCAGGTGAGGTTGGGTAGCATCTTCTCCCCCTCAAGAACTATCGGCACTGGCGCCCCTAAGGGTTGTGTTCTCTCCCCGCTTCTCTTCTCTCTCTACACAAATGACTTCACCTCAGTGGACCCGTGTGTGAAACTCCTGAAGATGACACCACTGGTATTGGTCTGATCTAGGACAGTGACGAGTCTGCATACAGACAGGATGTGGCTTGGCTTGTCCATTAGTGCGCCCAAAACCATCTGCAGCTAAACCCACTAAAGACAGGGGAGATGATGGTGTGGACTTCCAGAAAACACCCCCTACATTGCCTCCCCTCACCATCATCAACAACACTGTATCTACTGTGGATCACTTTTGGTTCCCTTCGAGAGCTGATGTGGGTCTCACACATAGACACGGTTTGATAGAAGGCCCAGCAGATACTGTACTTCCTACAAAGTCTGAAGATGTACAACCATCCACAGGAGCTGCTGGTTATTTTCTACACTGCCATAATTCAGTCTGTCCAGTGCACATCCATCTCTGTGTGGTTTGGCTCATCTACTAAGCAGAACAGGTCCAGACTGCAACGAACAATTAGTTCTGCAAAAAGGATGATCAGGGCTGACCTTTCCTTTATCCTGGACTTGTACAGGTTCAGGGTCATGAAAAGGGCAGCTAAAATCTCTGCAGACCCCACACACCCTGCACATATACTGAAAATCAGCTGTCACAGAGACAGTTACTTCCCCCCGGCTGTCTCTAAGGAACACAATGAACACCTCACAGCCCGAGTAGTCAGATACTCTGCTGGAAACAAGCAAGCATATTTGCACTACCACAACCTGCCTTCTATATTTTATATACATTAAAAAAACCAAACACTTGGGGTTAAGCGCGTGACCCATTTACACAGGCTTCAGTCCTTGACGCAACCATCCCGGGGAGGAGTCCCAGCCTCTGCGACATTTGCCCCATGTCCTTCCCCTCTCTCTGCCCCCATTTCCTGTCTGCCTACTTTCACAAAATACTTAAAAAATAAAGGCCACTAGTGCTGCGGAAGAAACACACCTTTGTACATGCTGTTCCTTGTCCTTGTTTGTTTTTACACATTGTGGTTGTTGTTTGGATGATGTTGATATATGATGTGAGCGATGGAAACCAAAGTCAAATTGCTTGTTTGTGCACACAAACTTGGCCATTAAAGTTGATTCTGATTCTGAAGTCTGGTTCATCCTTGGGGACAATTTCTAGATGCTTGAAGGTACCATATTCATCTGTTCAATTATGTGCAAGTATAAACAGTCCATCCATCAACCTGTTCATTAAGGAGACGGGTTCTGTGTCCTAAAGCTGAATGCGTTTTGGTTCAAAAATGTCCATATCAACTCCAGAAGAACTGCAAAAGACCTTGTAAAGACAGTGGCTGAAGCTGGTAAAAAAGACAAGTCCTTTACCAACAGGGGCTGAAATGACACACAGAAAGGAAGAAGGCATTACTCCAAAAACAATGTAAAAGGCCAGATTGCAGTTTGCAAATGCCCTCAGGGATATTAATTTCTAAACATATGTTCTGTGTTCTGGTACAGTTTAGGTGTGTGGCCATGATTATAATGTTACATTTGGAGAAAAAGAGGCAAGCTTGCAAGCCTCAGAACCCCACCTCAACTGTAAAGGACAGAGTTGACTGCATGATGTTTTGTGGGTGTGTTGCAGCAGGATAGGCTGGTGAACTTTACAAAAATTACACTATGTAGCAACATCTCAAGACATCAGCCATTAAGTTAAAGCATGGGCACAGTTGTGGTTTTCAAATGGACAATGAGCCTAAGCATTTTGCCAGTTCTGCCAATAGGATTTGGTCAAAATTCCAGCAAACTATTTTGAGAAGTCTGTGAAAGGATTTCCAAAGTATGTGACACGTTAATGCAATTTAAAAGGCAGTTTTATGAAAGGAAAATGTTATCTTAGGAAATGTATTTAAACATCTGAATTTGAAAAAGTTTAGTATGGTTTAGAGTCAAACAGTGGCTTGTCTTTTCTTTGATTGTATGTAAACATGTTTTCAGCGGTATATCACTTTAATTCATAATCAAATATCTGTCTGAAGAAATAATTACTTACCTTTCCATAAATATTGATGATATACTGTATATTTCTCAGGTTAAGATTTATTTAGCAGCAACCAGACAACAATAATAATACAAAGCAGTTTTTTGTGTGAAAGGTTAGATGGGAGGTGCTTTGTGCACTTACACCTATGTTAGTTTTTCCACCATATGACAAGCAGAACAGGTTAATACTGTATATTCTCACAACACATACTGTCTGGAAAGAACATAAATGTTCTACAAAAGGCTCATTTGAAAAGCTTTTTTTAATTAGGGAAAATTCAAAAAAAACACTGCCACTCTTTGGATTTGTTTCTTTGTTTTCAGCTAAGCTCTCAAGCATTTTGGTTTATCCTGGGGAAGGCAGAAAATGAGAACTGCATTAAAACTTTGTTTTTTCTGTGTATGTTTCTTTCATTTTCAGAACCTAATAAAGAACTTGCCTGAGCAAAAAGAACTGAGTGCTCTAGCAGAACTAAAAGGTGAATATGAGGAGCTCGTGGAGTCAGAGCAGTTCGGCATTGTGGTAAGTATAATTAGCTCTCTCCGAGTGGATTTCAACACCGTGTATCCAGTCATGCTCCTAGTTTATAGTCAAACACATTCAGACATGCACAGTTAAACATGGTGCTATTTCTTTTGTATTACGTTCTGTTTGGTCAGTAACTCAGGATCAGGAATTTTTGCATTGCAGTTACTTTAATTTAATGTGACGGCACAAAAGCTTCAGCAGCTCCCAAATAGCATCAAAACTGGTAGCTCAGTCTCCAAATGACAGAAGCTTTGCTAAAAGTCATTTTGACTGGAGCAAAGAACAGTTCAATCAGTTTTGATGGGCGTTGAGTACTTTGTGGATGCCGGTCTTTGACATCAGCTATCAATGTTATCGCATGACCAACTACACCCTGAGGCTATGATTCCTGCCTGTTTAAAGGTCTTTGAAAAGCATGCAGCTGTAGGCAACTATCCTGGTGATGTATCCCAATAGTCCTCTCAATTTACAATTAACATCCAAAAGTTCGATCTCTCCCAGCTGCATGATAGATAAGCTGTTAGTTATGTATTGTATACTTGAAAGGTGGTCTCAAGAAAGTAACTTGTTTGTTTTACTCATAAAAAGAGTTTTTAAACACAGAATGATTTATGTGTTGAGATATACTTCCTGTAATATTTTATACATCTCTTGCTAATGATAATTAGAAAAGAAGGATGCATTTTGAAAATATAATTTGTTGGTCAATGAAAGGTCAGATATTTACCTACCCTAATGGGTGTTTCTGGGGGTGCACTGACTATTCATCAATCATCTTCAACAATATAAAAAGCCATTAACACAATTCTGGTATAATTCTGGTTTGATATTTGTCTGTTCTTTTAATTAGAAATGGTAAAGTTAATCTAAATTGTTTGGTTTCCTGCCACCGACCCGGCTTTTAAAAGCAGCCCATAAATCTTTAATGGGTGGAAGTCAGGCTTCATGTAGGCCAACGTTTGAGCTTAATATTGTCCTGCCTTTTCATTGCAGAACAAATACTGACGTGTGTTTGATTGTTGGTGTTAAAACACCCAGCTGTGTTTATGTTTAAGGTGTCTAGCTGTTGAATTAAGATAAAGTTGAAGAGCTTGGAGGTAGCCCTACATCTTCATCACTCTATTTTGTGCAATGTACCAGTACTACAGGCAACAAAAAACACAGCATGACCCTGCCATCACCATGCTTGAGACTCACACATTTGTCTTGGCGTTGTGAACAAATGGCTCATCCTTCGTCTTCTCTGGACATAAAATTTGTAATTTTTAACCTGTTATATAAATATTGAACCCTAGAAAAATGATTGAACAGTTAAAAGCCCCAATTTAACAACATCCATACCTGTGTTACTGCTATATTTATACCCTATGGCTTTACTGGGGTTATCAAACTAATATGAATGACTGAAATCTGTGACAGGAGGTGCATCTTCAAGCTGATCTGACCTTTCCATTTAGTTACAGCTCTAATGACTTTTTAATTAATAGCTCTTGCCATCCATTTGCTGAATGACTACCAAACAGAGACATTATCTTTAAACGTAATCTTCAGATTAAGATCATTGAGGTAAACTGTACACCAAGCAAAAAATAGGTTCAGACTCGTGTCATCCAACTAGTGCTTCCTTTCACTCGTCGAAAGCGGTGTTGTTTTTAGAAGACATAATGAAGCAAGAGGTTGCACTTTATCTCGGGATCTAACCTCTCTGTGCCCCCCCCCCCCCCCCCCCCCCGGATGAAGCAGCTCCTCATTGCAGAGATTTTTAGTTCTCCTGGGAAATAAGAGATGTTCTAGCTTTCCTCTACCTGAGCTGTCACCAACATGCTCACTTTCAACGTGATCTCTGCCTATTGTATTCAAATCAGATCTTGTGGGGTGGGGCTGGGGGTGCTGATTTGTGTGTCTGTGCATTCCCAACATGTGTGCAGGGGACTGGAGGGGAGGAAGATCATAAGTCAGTTTATTTGTGTTGATACATACCATATGATATGCTTAAATTCACTAATTACTGCTTTACATTTTATGATGAAACTGTTAAATATTAGTAAGGAAAGATTATCAACAAAACATGCTTAATAATATTTGTTTTCACAGTGCCAACCTAATTAATTGGAAAACAAACTGAATATAAATAGAGGAAATAAAATGATTTTAATAAAAAAATTATGAAGGTGAAAGACAAAATGTGAGACTTTAAATTTACCCTGCAAAAGTTGCAAAAGCATTTTATGTTTTGTAATTTTATGTGATGGACCAACAACACAAAGTGGTGCATAATTTTGAAAATATTAGCTGGATTTCAATAGTATTCACTGCGCACAATGAGTGTTTCCACAGATTAAATTGTGGTAATTTTTGTGACATTATAGTAAACTCCAACAAATGGTGACACAAGGACAGATTTTCAGTTGTAGGAGAAAATGTCTGAAATTTCATTGCCACATGATTGGCCTCTGGAGTTCATGATGCGTATTCATGATGCATATTCATAGCTCTTGAAGTTTTTTACATGTGATTTTTGTTTAGGGTTTTATGTGATAACACACAGTAGTAAATAGTTGTAAAGTGGAAGGGAATTGATACATAATTTTTCTATACAACTAAAAATCTGAAAAGTGTAACATGCATTTACACTCAGTCCCACTGAGTCAATAGTTTGTAGAGCCACATTTCATTCTAATTACGCTACAGGTGTTTTGGGGTATGTTTGTGCCATCTTTACACTTCTAGGGAGACACATTTTTGCCCATTCTTCCTTGCAGAATAGCTCAAGCATGGTCAGATTCAGTGTAGAGTCTCTTTAAACATCAATATTTACGTCTTGCGAAACGTTCCTACTTGAACGTTGGTCTGGACTGTTGAAGCACCATTCTAACACTTGAACATTTGATCTCAAGCATGTCTTTCTAGTTCTGTCTACATGTGTAAGGTCGTTGTCCTGCTGGAAGGCCCGAGTCTCAAGTCCTTGGTAACCTCGAACAGGTTTTCATCCAGGATTACCCTGAGTTTAGCTCCCTCCATCTTCCCATCAATCCTGACAAGCTTCCCTTTCCCTGATGAAGAAGCACATTCAACAAGCATAATGCTGCCATTTCATCATGTTTCGCTGGGTGAATGTTGTGTTCAGAGGCATGTGCAGCATTAGTTTTCTGCCACACATGGTGTTTTGCTTGTAGGCCAACAATTTAAAGGTGTTGGTCTCCTTAGATTAGGGTAGGCATGCATGTCTTGATAGTTATGGAACAGCTGTATTTATACCAAAAATGCACTGGGTTGCATACCACACATTGCACTTTGCGGAAAAATGTTAAAACCTATGTTTTCTTTCCACCCTAAAGTTCCATGCTACTTTGTGTTGTTTTCTCCCAAAAATCCCAATAATGTACATTGAAGTTGTTTCTAGTACCATGGAAAAGTTAAAGTGCGACAAACACCTCAGCAAGGAACTTTGAGACATAATCAGTCAATGGTTGCCGACATCCTTGGATATTTTGTTACAAGACAATAAGTTGCTACTAATTTTTCTTTCCACCTTCACAGATGAGTTCAGTAAAGCTGCTGCGGCCACGTCTCAACGCCATTCTGTTCAAGCTGACGTTCGAGGAGCAGGTGAACAACATCCGGCCAGACATCATGAATGTGACGTTCGCCTGCGAGGAGGTGAAGAAGAGCGAAGGATTGAGCAAACTGCTGGAGTTTACATTGCTTGTTGGCAATTACATGAATGCTGGGTCACGGAACGCACAGACGTTTGGTTTCAACATCAACTTCCTGTGCAAGGTAAGGCGCTAACAAAACAGACGAGATGGGATTAGTGCTTTTAGTAGTTTGTGGAAAAGGTCATCTGAAATTCACCAAAAAAAGATTTTAAATTCCACTTGGAAATTGGAAATCAATTATTGCATTCCATTAAATGCCTTCAAGTGTTGATTCTGCACACACAGCTAGGTTGTCATAGCGCTGGTTTGTCTTGGACCATAATGCAAATGAACACCCAGAAGCAGCATAGCCACATTAAGAGGATTCTTCTCTTTTAATAATAAAGGTAAGCAACACTTACACGGATCTTTAGAACACGGACATGAAGCAGGATGGCAACATGGAAGTAAACAGGAGGCCCAAGTGAGGAACAATGAAAACAACCAAAGTAATATACAGAGGGAGGTGGAGTATAGACCAATGAGAGAGAGGGGAAAGCAATCAGAGGTAAATGGTTACAGGTGAGGAACCGGGTAGCAGGGAGGCAGAGGGGAATGTAACTAATTGCAACTGAATAGACCTGACTGCAGGGAAGGATAAACAAGAGGGACAGAGCAAAAAGAAACTAGACTAGATAACAAAACATGGAGACCCTCTGACCTCAAAGGAAAATAAACCAACACATGAACACAAGAATCTAGAAAGTGATAACTTAACAGAAGTAACTACTAATCAGAAGGATCAGAAAAACACCTAACAGAGAAAAAGTAAACTAACAAAAAACCCAAAATGGCAGATCCTGACATAGGTAACATACGAAATTATACTGATGTAAAAGAGCAAACACGTTAGCATACATATTAACTGAAACAATAAACAATCTCCCTACAGCAAACAAAATTTGTGTTACACATGGATGTTTTTAAGCTTTCCATATACAGATTACAGGAAGCAATCTCTAATCACCGAATAGGCAAACCTTTAGTTGTTCAAAATATGGCAGACACATTTAGTCTCTCAACTTGAATAGTGGGTGTTTGACTGTTCAACTCGCAGTACATAGAAAAAAAAGAGACTAATACACAAAAACATGCTCCCTACTGGTAGTTGTTAGCTGTAAAAGCACGTCATTACCTTCAATAGCCAGACTTTTTGACAGTTTTTTTTAATACCTTTCAAACTAAATTCTTTGAATGAGTTAGCTTGGAGCTAGTCATATTGTTTCTGATAACTTTTTATCACAACATAGTATAAATATTGTATCGAGGGAAAAAGTCAAATACACATCACTGCTTTCTGTGTAAATCATAATTAGCAATGTGCTTCAAAACTTAAACCTTTCAGATAATCTATTTTGAAAACCTCTGACAATATTTATTTTTGAGCAGGATTGCGGAGTAAGACAGTTAAGCTTTGAACATTTTTATGCTCAAATGTTTTTAGCTTTTATGGATAAAACACTGCAATAAACACAAGAACACTTTAATGGTTAAGTAAGTATATCTTCTAGAAAGTCATCTGATATAAGACTAGTGCTAATGCTGTTATAGTTTAAATGCATCCCTACTATATACCACAATCTGCATAAAAACGTCTAAAGGAAAGCTGCCATTTATATTTGGGTGCTGTGTTTGCACTCAAGCAAGCAAAGTTGGGCTTTGTGACTTGGAGCCAAGTTGAGTCGACCATGCAGGCATGCAGATGGTCATAAAGTACCTTTCAAAAGTATCTCTGGAATTTTCCACATTTTATCACTGTTTAAAATTTGGATTTTATGCCATAAAAGGTAGCGCATAGTCCGATGGAAGGGCAAAATGAAATAAAATGCATGTGTGTCTATGTCCTGTCTTCAGCTCTCCTTGTTCAGATATTCGCTAAATAAAGTACAGTGCTAAAACTACACAACATTACCCTGCTACAACCTGCTTGGTAAAATAGACTGCCTCAGTGTAATTTAATCTCAGTACAAATACAATATTATTAAACAAAGAGCTAAATATAGGGCAGTTCTAGTAGCAGGTTTAGATCAAAGCATTTACATGTGTTAGAATGACCCAATCAAAGCCCACCCCTAAATCCAATGTATAATTTGTGCCTAGATGGTCTCCATCCATTCTTGACTGAGCTTGAGCAAAGTTTAAGTCTTAAGAAGTTCAGTACTGGTTGAGAGATAATCCAGTGACAGCTGGTTCTGCAAAGTAGTGACTTAATTTGGCTGAAAACAAATTCACACCACACTAATCAGATCTTTATTTGGAAAAAAATGTAATCATATTTTCCTTCCACTTCATACATACCCAGTACTTTGTGTTGGTTTGTCATATATTCTGATAAAATAAATTGGAAGTTTGAAGTTGTAATAAGACAAAATCTGAAAATCTCAAGCGGCACTGATACCTCTGCAGGACAGTAAGTCTCAGCAGACTGAACACCAACCACTGCATTTGCAGTTGTCTTACTCATGCAGTCCAAGGGACCTTTGGTTAATATAAAATAATATTGGTATTGCTGAATGTAACTGAACTGCAGTATGGCCTGCACATGTTTTTTATTTAGAATAAACTAGTTTCTGTCTACAGCTTTCATTAGTGTTTTCTCAAAAGTAACTCCGTTCTCAGTTAGTGTGGCCCTTTGCCCCCAGGATCTCAGAGCTGACATGTGTTTGGTTTTCAATATTAGTAAACCTACAGTAGTCTCATACACCGTATAAGTTTCACTGTTCATTTTTAACAGATGATTAGTGTTTCTTGTTGGTTGTGACAAATAGAAAAAAACAACAGTTCTCCTTGCAGCTTTACATGGACTTAGGGGAGGGAAATCCTGATAAGAGAGCAATAAATGCATTGTGAAGACTACCTCCATTCAATGCAGATTTACAGCCTGTTTGCATGATGTAGAAACAGCTCTCCTGTGATGAAGGCAGTGTAGTATTCATGCAAGCCGAGAGAATCAGTGTGGAGTGTTGGTGTAGAGCCGGTAAACGCCTCGGGGGGCTGATTGGGCCATTATTGATGGACAAGAAAGAAAAAGTAAGCTTTCTCACTTTAGTCAATCAAGTAAATGGCCCCCCGGGTGTCGGGTCTGGGGAACCTAATGTGCTCATCAGCGAGGAGGTTGATGATGGGAATGTGCAGAGAGAAAGGACCCCTTCTGACCCACCTTCAGCTTCAATGTTTAGCCCCCCGCTTTAATTCTGGTTTTGTGTGGAATGGAAAGTTTCCTGAAAGCCAGCCTGTTCTCATAAGCCCTCTCCGCTCATGGGCACGGAAGAATGCCCACGGAATCATGTCTGGAATGAAGCTCTTCCACTCACTAAAAAACACTTGCACTAAACCGAAAATCCTCTGTGGGAGACATTCTCACTATTGAAAATGCCTCAGTGGTGCTTGGATAGAGGAAACTGAAAGCAGTACCTAATGCAAAAAAAGAGCTCTGAAGAAATTATATCGAGAATAGGTGGCAGAGACACTTATTTATCCAAAAATTACAATTTACATGTACAGTTGCATCTCAATAAATTTGTATTTTATAAAAAAATAAATAAAAATGGCAATGGCTTGTTTGAAAACAGAGTTAAATTCCAGCAACAACTTCAGGTGGGAGAATTAGTGAAAAAAGGATTTCATTTGGGTCAATATTATAGTGTAAAAATGTATTTGAATACAAATTTGCAAGGGTATTGAAGATATAAAGAAGAAATTGTGTTCCTCCATTTTATTTATTCTTTAGTTAGTCGGAAAAAGATGTTTATCAACTCTGTTCAATAATTAAACACCAAATGGCAATGATTCATGTTCAGTTTATGTACAGCAAAAGAGGAAGGTCTATTAAGTACTTGAGTGCTTATACCGAAAATTTGTCGATGTGTTCAAAGGGATATATTTATTTTATATTTCAATACGTGCCAAAATTTACCAGTCTGGTTATACACTTCCTGATAAAAGGACATGCATCTGTTGTAGCGGTTTCTCTTGTGTAGACAGAACCAATGGGGCAATATTTGTGATTTTATGCAAGCACTATATTTGTTTTACTTATTCAGTCTTATAAAGCTTCATAAGCAGCAATAAAATATATTTGTTCTCTGCTGCTGTTTTGGCATTAGGAGTTAAATTGACCGATCAACAATCCTGTTAATATGAAGATTTTCCATTCCTATCACATCTTCCGCTGTCATTAATTGTTGCTTTTTTTATTTATTTTTAAGTGATAAATATGCTAATAGACAGCTTGTTTCCTTGGAGTATAGCTTAACTTTCTAAATGATTTTATAAATGGATGTGTTGCACTCACTAGTGAGGGATTTGGAATAATTTTACCTCAGGGCTGTTTACGCTGGGAATTGAATCATATCCAAAACACAACAATGGGGTATTGTTTTTCTGTCGACATCCAATGAAAATCTTTATTTGAAATTGGAATTTTTTTATACAGTACCTCTAGTTGCCTCATTAAAATATGATGCGATGTGACATATTGTGACTATAGCCTTTGTTTTCTATTGATATTTTGTTGTATAGGAATGAAAATAAATTGAGACTGAAGGTAAAATGTAAGCTACTGTGGATGAAGGTAATGGATGCTGCTCGCTGATGCTCAGGGCCTCTGACATAAATAATGACCTGCATAAAGAAATGCCCATAAAAAGGGTTGAAAATTGAGTAGGGTCCCAACTGCAGCACTGTCACTATACAGCATGTTCTCACACCATCTAGCACCTGACGGAGTCCTCACAGTAGGACATATACACTGACCTGCATGAGTATTCATTCCTCTTGAACGCTACGTTACGACCACAAACATCATTGTATGTTACTGGGATTTCATGTGACATATCGGCACATAATAGTGTATCATTGGGAAGTGGAAGGAAAAGAATGCTTGGTTTACAACATTGTTCACAAATAAAAATCTTAAAATGAGGTACGCATTTGTAATCATACCGCTTTCTCTCACACCCCTAAATAAAAACCAGTAGCTTTCAGTTTTTGATTAAATTAGCCGAGTTATGACTACTGAATCTATGCCAGGTTCAAGAAGCCATGGCAGTTGCACTTACTTTTAAAGTGTCTTCCAAAAGTATTCATACAACTCTGACTTTTTCACGTTGTGTCCCATTATGATTAGGGCTGCAAGATATTAGGAAAACAGACGATATGCAATAATATTGGTTTGTGTCATGGTTAATGCTAACGATACGACTTGCGAAAAATAAACGATTAAAAAGTGTTCATGTGTTTCTGCTTTAGGCTTATAACAAACAGGCTGCAGATAATCAGTAGTCTATCCAGCTACTGTAAAAAAAGAAACACAAAAACTCGACGACAAAGTTTTATTGAAAGAGTTGCTTCTGGCGGACATCTGTTGTTTTACCATTCTCAAACAGCTTATTTCCAGTTTCTTGGATACTTCAACACTTTATAATCTCTTCATCTTCTAAAATGTTTTATGTGCATTAAACAAGTGTCACCAAACCATTCACCAACACACAGAGCAGGAATCCATGGTACTTAAATAATTGCCTGACCTTAATTGAATTTAAAGATGTTCTTGGCATTCTGCATATTGCATGCAGTGATGGTGGGTTATTTCTGATATATTGTGTAGCCCTAATTACAGCCACTGATTTCAGTGTGTTGTATTGAGGTTTTATGTGATTGACCAGAACAAAAAAGTATGTGATCTCAAAGTGGAAAGGAAATATGCCTGGTTTGCAAAATTTGCAGAACACGGCATGGAAGAAGGTGCTCTGGGCAGATGAGACCAAAATGTGACTTTGGGCAACACGTGAACACTATGTGTTGTGGTGGTGGGGGCACTCCATGAAACAGGGTTGTTTAGCATCATGCTGGGTTTCTGTTTAGCTGGTCAGAGTTGATGAGAACATCAAAAGAGCCAACAGTGGGAAGAGTCTGAAAGAACACTCGTTGATTAGGGTGGAGGGTGGCCTACCAGCAGGACAACAACCATAAACATAAAGCCAGAGCTACAATGGATGGTTTGGATCATTGCAAATTCAGGTGTTAGATTGACCTAGTCAAAGACCAGACCTGTATGAATATTATTCAACGTCTTTGGCTTTATGCTTATTCCTTGCTGCTCTTTTAGAGGCCCTCTGTAAATTTTATAACCAATTGTTGTGTGTAATTCATTTAGTATTTTGGCAGTAATTAGCTCAACTCACAATGACCATATTTCTCCGGTTTCAACGAGTAATTCTAATTTAACCATACTACTTGAAGCAATGGGGTATCTATGTACACCCACTGCTCTTAATGAAACCCCATCGTGCCCATTCTCCAGCTCTATGTGAGCACCAGCTGAGCTCAGATATTCACATTTTGTCAGCGAAGCTTGGGGCAATATGCTAAAACCTGTTGATACACTCTGTCCTCCGCTACTACTCCACTAGGATGTTTATAAATCAAACTGTTTCTGATAGTTGTGGGGTGGAATCAGTGTGTGAGAGATGCATTGTTTTTCCCAAACATGAGGCTTGTCTGAACATGTACTATTCCAAAATTTATTTTCATGACTGTAACTCATAGCTCTCTCAATAAGTAGTATCAGACAGGACAAATTGTCAGATCCTCTTAGTGTTACAATATGAGTATTCTGTAATTGTTTCAGTATTACCAAAATCTGTGTCACTTAGCAAATCTGCACATATATTTGCATGCACATGCGTGGGCTTTTCCAATTGCACCTTGTTTACAGCACAGATTTTATCAGTGCAAGTACACTGAACTGTGTTGTGCTAATTAGCTTTCCCAGCATGCCATTCAAACTGAATTGCAGTCACGGTGGGGAATGAATATGGAACAAGTTTCTGTGCACTGATGTGAAGAATCGCACTCACAGGTGCTCTGCTGATACAGTGGTGTACCTTTCACTTTCTCAGGGGTGTGAGATGTTATTTAGAGCATTGTTTTTTGTTGTTGTAAACATCAGAAATTAGATCAGTGAGTCCTACCATTATGACCACTGACCACTACTTGACCCTATACCCATCTTGTACAGACATAATTTTCTTCTTGGAAAGGCCGGATCCAAGCACATAATCGCATAATTGTTCACTTGCAATCCAAAAACGTTTCCCTCCACGATGTTAATCAGTGTTTGTACAGTAGGATTGAAATGTATCAAACTTTAAAGTGGGTTTTATTGTGGACCTTTTGCTGAAATAGCCACTTGAAATTCACATCATCACCACACTATTCTTTTTCTGTTTCTCAAATAAAGCGTCAACATTTTTAATAAAAGCAGTTTAATCTTTGAATTAAACTGCTTTTATTTCACAGATTTATCGAGACATTTAAATTACTGCCAGCTATACTAATGGTTTGTGTGTGTGCAGGCATGCAGTAATGTTTTTAGGTTGAGTTTGGCTTCAGATCAATTCACACTCATTTCAGTTCATATCATCCTTCTTTAATACCATTTTGTACCATTCCAACGATTTATTTTTGACCTATTTGCCATGTTGTACACGTTCTCACCATAGCATGTCTTTAGTCATTTTGACAACTCATGGAGATAAATATTCTCCACCTTTTTGTACACACCAGTGTACTACTATCAATTCTATTGTGCTTAAGTGCTTACATTTTGATTGTAAAGTTTTAACCTCTTGACAGGCAGACAGATGAGGTTAAAACATCCATGTTGTATTGACCTCTATAGACGCATTGTGACTTTGCAACACAGAAGTGATTGTCCCGAAACATTTTACTTTACCCTGGCTTTTTCCCATTGGTGTCCAAAACAGGGTCATTTATGTAAGTTATTTCTGCTGACACTGAGCAGGAAGCTTTGTCTACTGTAGGATTGTAGAGATTACTTTGTTCAGATGCTGACTCTCAAGTGCAGAGAGGCTCTATAGTCTCCATTTAAACATGTAATTGTAATACTTAATTTGTTTGTTTTTCTTCGTCTTATTCATCATGTTTTAATTTGATGTTTTCATTTTTATGCCCTTTGTGAAGAACATTGTGATTTTAATCTGTGAAAAATTCTAAAAAAGTAAAATTAACTTGCAGTCTACAGTCACCCATGCAGATGTCCTGTTTCTACATTTTGCTGCAAGAGGAGTTGAGAGGAGCGAGAGCTCCATTTGGGATTATAACTCGCTGCTCCGAAGACATAATTTAAAAAACCTAGTTTCACCTACATGGAACCTATTATTTCACAGCAATGACACTGAACCAGTTACCTCAGGTTCAGAAGAAGTTTTTAATATTCACAAGATTTTTTTATTAATTGAAGCCAGCACAATGTGTCATAAAGTTGCAAAAACAACACACACAGGCAACAGTTGATGATCCGTTTTTTATTTGTGCGTCAGAACATTAAAGCTGTGAAGTCATGCGCCTGAACGGTTTAATATCGTCAACTGTTACTTTGGAGGATTTACTCCCTCTGTCTACCTTGACTGCTAAAAGTTAAAGTTCACAGAAAGTCTGCGCTTTAGGCAAGTTTAAACTAACATGACAGAATTATAATGCTGAAGAAGTTTAACCAATCTAAAATGCTTAGCACATCTCTATTTCTTCAGGCTTAAAAAGCTGCTAACTGAATTGTTGTGTTTATATTGTAGATTTACCTCAATTTATTCATTGTTAAATAGTTTTTTTTATTACAAAGTTTTTCCTTTTTTGATCCAAACACCTGCAAAAACTGTGATTAAATCAATGTTTTTCTTTTTTCTCTCAGCTACGAGACACTAAATCCATCAGTCACAACACAACACTTCTCCATTTTCTGGTTGAGAAGTGCGAAGTGGATCATCCAGAGATTTTGAGGTTTCCAGATGAACTGGAGCACGTGGAGAGTGCCAGCAAAGGTATGCTTCCCTGTTTTTATGAGCTTGTGTTCCACAGAGTAATGCATATCTTCCTGAGATAGGAAAACATATTCACTGTGCAGAAACCAGAACAGTCTACAATTATGAGTTCCTTTTTACAGTTTTTTCATATATTTTTAAAACATTAAAACCCTGCACATGCACATTTCCTTCGAGGACAACTAGCCTTCTCTGTTTGTGACAGAAATAGAGCTGTATAGTTGAACCGTGCTGTCATTCTCCCTGTCAATCTAATTCTACTTTAATTCCATTCTCCGGCTTTCGGTGGAATCCCCTTGGGCTTATTTACTTTGTTAGTCTCGTAATTGGTCATTTAATCTAATTCAACTAATTATGTACTTGACTGAGGCTGCCAGCCATTGTGTTTGTGAACTAAAATAGTATTCAAGCATTTTGGGTAATAAAATGTCTGTATACACACATTTGGAATCTTAGAAGCTTTCAATAAAATTCATTATCTATTAAGAATCCAGTTAATTGACTGAGACCAGAAAACAAATACCTCAACTCAGCAACTATTTAAAGAGTAGGGGAGGTGTATTGCACGCATACAACATGCAGCGCCCATAAAACGAATTTCACATTTTTACAGTTTGTTATGTAATATGCATAAAAAAATGTGGCTGGCATATGTTGTTTTTTTTAAACCGCCGAAATAAAATCCAGTGCAACCAGTTGCCTTTGGAAGTTACCAAATTAGGAAATAGCTTTGTGTATTTTAATCTTTTTCAATCCAGCTGCTCTGTGAAGGCCTCGTGGGGTTAGTTAGAGAACATTAGTGAACACACAGCATCATGAGCACAGCAGACAGGTCAGGCATACAGCTGGAGAGAAGTTTAAAGCATGTCTAGATTTTCGAAAAATACCTCAAGCTTTGAACATCTCACAAAGCAGTGTTCCATGCACCATTTGAAAAGGGGAAGAGATATGGCACAACTGCAAACCATGAGACCATGACATGGTCATACACTTAAACTGATGAGCCAGGGAAGGAGGGAAACGATGAAAGAGGCAGCCAGGAGGCCCATGGTAATTCTGGAGGAGCTGCAGAGATCCACAGCTCAGGTGGGATAATCTGTGGACAGGAATCTCTTGTGGAAAAATAGTACTACAAGTCACCCTAAACATACCATCTCCAACATGAATCATGGTGGTGGCAGCATCATGCTGTGGGGATGCTTTGGCGGCAAGAGATTTGAGACCCGAATACATGTTCACCTTCCAGCAAAGCAGTGACCCAAAACATGCTGCCAAAGCACAGTGGAACGTTATAGATCAATCCATATTCATGTGTTAACATGGACCAGTTCAAGTCCAGACCAAAATCCGCTTGAGAATCTGTGGCAAAACTTTAAAACTGATACTCTTCTTACAACCTAACTGAGCTTGAGCAAAGAAGAATCAACCCAAATTTCAGTTTCTGATGTGCAAAGCTTTTAGAGAAACACCCAGAAATACTGGCTTTCAATTCTAAAGCTGTACTTGCATTACAATGTGGCTCTGCAAAGGGACTAAGAGGGGCCTGAATACAAATAAACAGCACACTTTTTAAGTTCTTATTTGAAAAGCTTTGTCATTGTCCTTCCACTTCAAAATCATGCACTATTTTGTGTTAATCTATCACATAAAATCCCCCCAAAAATACATAACATTTGGTGTTTGCAGTGTAACAAAATATGGAGAAATCTAGATCGTTGTATTCACCTGACCAGGATTTTCAGAGATGCACTAGTATGGACCAGTAATATTTAGCCTAACTAGATGTTATACACAAGTACTGTTTAATTTATTTAGCTATGTTTACGGCTTTAATAAGTGTCAGAGCAAAGTGAATAAGAAATAGTTCCATCTGGATTTTATTTTATTGTTTTTTTATTTATTTTTTTATATGGATTGACTTTAGAGGAGATGACTTTAGTGATCTGAAGGCATACCCTGCCTCACTGTTGCTTTTGAAAGCTTTTATTACATATTGAATGCATCGTTTACTTATTCACCCAGCAAGTTTAAAGGTCACCAGCAAGATTTCAGCATGCCTGTCGGGTGAACTAGTTCACCCTGAATCCTTGAAACCTGAGCACTTTTTCACCTGTAAAATGTCCAGGACTCTGTACTCTCTAAACATCAGGGACAGTTCTGCATAAGTTATTGTAAGGGACTTTCCTTAACTTTGTCACACAATTGTGTCTCTTGGTCAAACCTTTATTTAAAAGTTATAAAAACTCACCAATTTATTCATTAAGATATTCAGCGACTGTGTGAAACACAGCTGCTGTTTATTGGGACAACTGGTGGCTAATAAAATAGACTGATAAGAGGAAAATAGCATTATAATTCTAATTATAATTGTTCTTTTTACCATTTAACAACATGAGTATTATAAAATAATAAACCAATCACTTTGCACATGTAATATGAAGCAAGCGGACAACAAAGGATGATTAAACAATAAAAAGGAAATTGTTGTACCTTGAACAAACCTTTGTTGACCCTGTCACCCACTCATGTGATTTATTTTTTGTTTTGTTTCAATAATTATTGAGTCTGAAAGGGTGGTCTTGGAGAACTACATCTAAGGGAGGTTTTCAATAAAGGAGGGGGTCAAATCTAATCACAACGTCATCTACAATGGCCAATATTAAACAATTATTGCATGTAATTTAAATGTGCAATCAGCCTGGGGTAATTTAGAAAATTGTACTTTGTCCACCTTGATTGGCTGCTCCATCTTCCTCCCCTTCACAGTTTTGCTAAAGAAGTAGCTTTGTGTTTTTTTGTCAACTTTTTGTGTGTACTTATTCAATCAAAAATCGGTCTACTCCAAGGGTCGTCTGAGCTGAGGAGCATGCTCGTTTGTACTGTGAGTTGGAGGCTAACAGCAAGCAAGTCCTGCATTTCTAGATGTTCCCTTTGGTAACTCAGTGCCCCTTCGTATTCTGCTCTACTCCAGCCTGCATCAAGGGAAGTTTATATGAAAATTCACTTGTTCATGATGGGATTTATGGTTCACGTAGAGCTCTGCAGATGCTCCAGTTCAGACATAGGCAAGGATCATTAGTTCAATTGCTGTAAGTAATTAAGTTAAGCAATATTTCTAAAATATAAATATTATATTATACAGGTGTGTCTGAACAAATTAGAATGCAATTGAAAAGTTAATTTCAGTAACTAAATTTAAAAAAACTGCGCCACCGTGCCCTCTGACCACCATCAGCCTGTAAGGCGGGTGAAGTGTCTTGCCCTAAGACACAACGACTGAGACAGACAGAGCGGGTGTTTGTAACATAATGCATCTGCATTAATTTTCTTTTTATTTATATGACTAATATTAATATTTTAATTCGGATTTTGGGTTTGTATTAGCTGTTATCCATAAAAATCAGAATTAACAGAAATAAAATACTTATAAATCTCTGTGTATAATGTATATATGAGTTTCACTTTTTGAATTTAACAAAATAAATGAACTTTTCAATGATGTTCTCAATGGTTGCGATGCACCTGTAGAACTAGCTGTTATCCGTTCTTGAAATTAGCTGGAGGACTTTTTAGGTTAATGGGCTTAATTTTCCCACATTATGAATGCTTGTTTTCTTTTTTTTCTTTCCTGAAATGATTTATTCTATTCAGACTCTTTCACCACTTCCCTTGCTGGTTTTAAACAGTTCTTTGCAAAAGGTTTTAGGTGCCTTGGGTATCTGTGAAGTCTGTGTGTAAATAGGAAGATGAGTTTCCACTAGAGTTTTGCTTTTGCTTCCTGTGATTAAAACTTCCCGAGCAGACATGCTTCAAGTGTTCAAGCAGAAACAAAAGTAAAGATCAAAATAAAGTAAAGAGCTGTTAAAGAATTAGGAAAACGAGGTTGCTGAAAGAAGCGACAGTTTCTTTTTAAAAATCTTGCACTGTGACCAGATTTTTGCATAACAAGTCACAAGGCACTCATCCCGCATTAGCAAGGGTCTCTCTTTTTCTCTCTCTCGCTCTCTCTGGCAGAAATTGTGCTGCAGACAAGTATTTCCAGATGGGCTGTCCAAGCTCCTCGACAGAGGCATAACGAAACAGACTAAAAAACACACTAGTCAGCCATGAAAACTGAGTGCAGCAGACTAAAGAGACAGGGAGCTGCCTTTTTTTCTTGGAATTGAAGATTTCTTGTTGATTTATCAGTGATGGAAAGCAGGCTGACCTTGGGACACCCACCTACTGCCCAGAGAAGTGGCTCTGATTAAAGATTGGCAGTCAGAAATGCAGCTTCTCTGATTTCCTTCCATCCATGTATGAAAGCTGCTTGCATTGATGAAAGTACAAGTTGTGGTTGTCAACTTCTGTTTGTGAAAATTCAGTCGATTGGCTGAGAATTAAGGAGAAACATTCTGTCCTCATCTTCGTGGTACTGCATGTTTGAGCGCTTTACACAGTTCATACTGATTTTGTCTACTCTACACTAAATTAGCATTAATTCATACAGTAGCTGTGCTGTAGGACACACACTCTAACATAGGATGTACTGTACTCTTTTCATACCCCTGACCTCATCTTCACAGTGCTCCCAAAGCCTTCAGAGAGGTGTCATTGGCTAATTTGCCTTGTTAAATTTTCCCCAGAGATGAGCATGTGGGGAATGACAATGGGTACTAAGTCTGTGTGGTGATTCCACTCAATCAGTGGCTCACTGACGATCCGTCTTGACAGTCCGGGAAAAAAGGAAATACGACACGAATGTTCTCATAAATCCATTTAGTATAAGGCATAGCCAAGGGCAAAGTACTTTAGAGCTTGTGAGAGAGAAAATGGAGAATGAGCAAAGAAAAAAAAAGATGAACTCTGAGGATATTAATACCACTGTGAATATATCTATTATCCACATTCATTTCAAGGCACTGCAGCATAATAAAGCAGTACCCATTTCCCATTTAAACTCCGAAGCAGTACTTGGCTCTGCATTACATAGGCAAAATAGCTTTCTGGATGGGGTGGGACACAGAAAGGATCATTTGTCTTTTGGTCTCGGTGGAATTGCATGGAGCTGTGGGGTTCAAAAGATATTCCCTCATGCAAGCGTAGGCCAGGGAGTATTTCACTGAAATCTGCTGCAGCCGCTTGAGGAATCCTGGGAGTTACTTAAACTATAAACACATAATTACCGTTGCAGTCGAGACGCGTTTTTTAAATTTTTTTTTATATTAATTTAATCATGCAAAAAATAAATGCATTGATATGGTTTATTTAAATCTTTTATGGAGAGTTTAAATAGAACTTTTTGTTCGAGTTATCCTAAATTCATGACAATAAAAACATTTCAAGTGTCATGGTGATATCATAAAACTTGTTTCTAAACCACAAATTTGGTCGCTATGACAACAAGGAGCCTTGTTGACTTAAATTATGATATGAAACAGAAAGTTAATTTACTGAACTTTACTTTTATGTGAGTTACAGTTATGAGATGTAATTTTAGTGCTAATTCTCATGTCGTTCACACTTTTAAGCTATCAATTCATATTAGACTGAATAGAAGTATATTTTTTCACAGCTGTAGAGGTTTTCTTTCAATCCTATTGTAATATAAAGGTTTGTAAAAATTAATTCCAAATAGTCTGTTTATAAGTACTGTGTTTTGCTTTTCTTATATACATATATATCTTTTCAAAGTAAATCAGTTTTTTTTCCTTTTGTGTTTTTACATTTTCAGCTAGCACAGTGTTGCTTTTTTCTTTGTGGTCAAATCAGTCCCACTTCAGTGTAGGATTGGGTTGTATCTATATTTTTAACCTTCTTAAAAAAATTATGCCGAGATATAAAAGATTACTGTCTGCCTTGACAGACTTGAAATGTTGTAAAATTGTTGCATGATGATTGCCTTCATTGATTTATAGCCTTACTTTCTTAGACTATAGATGTAAGGGGAAAACTGTTTGCATCATAGAACAAAGTTATTTTGAGTAATGCATAAATGCAAAGAATCTAAAATAAATTAACATTACATTATGTTTATAGAATAAATATTGCACTGCTCTATACTGCTTTTGTTAGAGTCCTCAACAGGCTCAACAGACTATCCAGCTTATGACCCAAACCCGAACATTTAACGTTTGTTTTACAGTAAAAGTGTTACATTTCCATCTTCCCGTCAATTGCAAAATCGGCCTAATATCTAGTTAGCTCTAAGTTTTATGTTAGTCTGTCTGTTTTTTTCTTTTTTTGTTGCTGTTGCTTCGGAAGTGTCTTTTTGCTGTTGAAAATTTTTCAAACTGGGGCTTTTTTTCCCCCCTCTGTGGTTTAGTTTGTGCACCGTTCTACAGCATCTTCAGTGGGCTACAAACTTTACTGCTGAAGATTAAGTGTTAACAGAAGATGAAAGGATAGATAAACGGTGTGACGGGAGTATAAGAAGCAATGTCAGATTAGCTTTTTGCTTAAGATTTGAGGAATCTATCAAAATATAATTTAAAGCAAAATAATTTAAAACCAAAACAAAAAATAACAACACATCCAGTGGATTAATCGTGTTTTATTCAGGATTATAACTGCCCATGTTTAATGTTTTATTTGCATGTTTTATTTTCCAGATAATAGATGAATGGATAGATGAAATGGGTGATCTGTAAGTGATCTACACTCATAATGGTTCTTAACCTTATTGAGATTCAAAAAAAGTCCTTCATTTTTCATTCACACCAGCATTCAAAAGAACACTTCACACACATTTAAGTTTCTTGTTATCAAAAAACACCACTTAGCCCTCTGATTCCTTCTTCAGCTTTCTACAGATTCTGTATTATTGTAAAAGGTTGCAACATGCTATTTTATTGGTAGATTTGGTTTGCGATTTGTTATTAAACGCATCTTTAGGTCTTACTGTCGGCCTAAAGGCTGGTTATTTAGAGAGCATCTATACTTATTGGCAGGCATGAATATTGTAGGAAAATAAGGGCACTTCATGGCAGAATGGCATCATTAGAAGAATATTAACTGAAAGTAGAGAGCTGATACATAAACATGAATGAAACTCAAAAAAGCAATCTCTGCACAATTGATTGTATCGGTATTTAATGATTGTATGCAAAGCAATAACTTATCATAGTACATACTTGTATCTTGTCAACTCGGAGAAAAAAAAAAATACTATATAATGGCCAAGATTTTCATTGCCAGTAATACCGACATGTATTAGACCAGTAATAATTTACATGCTGGACAAAAATATGATTAATGCTGCATTTAGCAGTCATTTATGTTTTTCAAACCTTCGTCATTTAAAGTATGTGAACGACAGTCTGACTCAGGTGGGTATTATTAATCTTAGGACAAACGATTAATTTGCTTTTATTTATACGAATCCTGAGAAAGTGTCACATTTCAGCCTAATGGCAATTTATAGAAGGAGAAGTAGCAAGATGAAACAGAGTTTTCGTTTTCTTGCACACACATCTGTGCATAACAAAGTCAGAAATCCATCCTTTTAACCAGACAGTATGCACCTCAGACAACACAAAACTAGAGATGGTTACGAAGTTAAGTTGATTTTGATTATTGACCTGGAGTTTATCTAGTCAGAGAGAGACTGACCCACTCAGTCGGTCTAATTACAGAATGGTCACAGGGAAAAAATTAAGTGAAGGTTACAAATTCAGCTAGAACTTAAAACTAGAACAAGACAAAACACAAAGTTTCAAAAGCATTGCCAGATTAGCATTTTGGATATAATTTTAGTACATATATTGAAAAATATATGTGATGACTGATTACAGCAGCCTTCATCAGTCATGCAAGGAATTTCAGGTGGAACTTCTTAAAATTTACTTATACCGAATCTTATTCCAGCGTTTTCCCTTTATCTATTTTCTCATTTTATTTTATTTTGTAAAAATAACAGTTTTGTTGTATTAAAGCTTTAATTCAATTCATTTTCTTTATGTCAATGCACTTTACAAGAAACGCAAGTTCAAATTACATCCAATTATAAGGCAATATATAATCAAGTTAATCCAATCATATAGAGGGATTCAAATCTAATTACAGTCCATTTCCAAACAATAATACAATGCAGTCAAATTTAGTTTCAGACTTCGGTTACAAGCACTCAAGACAGTCTTGAGATCCTGGAGACCCAGAATTTTGTGCTGATTTGTCAATATTTTGTTTTTGCTGAGGGAAGTTCACTTTACATCAATTTTATCAAAGCCAAACATGTTTTAATAATATTTGTACCAAGATTAAACTAAACAAAACCAACAAAACATTTTCATACATATATCAAAGCCTGTTTAACAAGATAGCATGGCCCCAAAAAATGCCCGCAACCTTTATATGCAGGCACAGAACCTCTTATTTTTCTTAATTCAATTCAATTAAATTCAGTTTTATTTATATAGCGCCAATTCACAACACATGTCGTCTCAAGGCACTTCACAAAAGTCAGGTACATACATTCCAGTTAATCCTAACCATTGAACAGTGCAGTCAGATTCAGTTATTTATTCAAATTGGATAAAAAGTTTTTCTGTTTAATGAAACCCAGCAGATTGCATCCAGTCAGTGACTTGCAGCATTCACTCCTCCCGGATGAGCATGTAGAGACAGTGGACAGTCACTGGCGTTGACTTTGCAGCAATCCTTCATACTGAGCATGCATGTAGCGACAGTGGAGAGGAAAAACTCCCTTTTAACAGGAAGAAACCTCCAGCAGAACCAGACTCAGTGTGAGCAGCCATCTGCCACGACCGACTGGGGGTTAGAGAGAACAGAGCAGAGACACAAAGAGAACAAAGAAGAACTGATCCAGGAGTACTTTCTATGGGAAGGAAAAGGTAAATGTTAATGGATTTAGCTCCTTTATTCGTTTCACCTAGAAAGAGAGAACAGATAAACTCTGAGCCAGTTTTCAAGGTTAGAGTCTGAAGAGAGCACATAGAGTTAGTCACAATAAAAGCTCAGCCAGAAGCCTTGTCTAGGAGAGAGAAAGCGTTTAAGGCTTAATCTTCAAGTAATTTTTTTCTTGTATTAATAACGTATTTTTTAGTTCCAGTCAGTTAAAATCTATTTATTTGTAGAAGGGTGTAATACCGTGAGGTAAAAGTACAGGACCAGCAGTGTAAATGGACAGTGTGTCATGAAGAATATTAGAAACAGGAAACAGACCTGTCCAGTTCCACCAGCGCTGAATGAGTGATGAGCTCTGGAGAGGTTTTCTTTTTATTTCATTTTTTCCCCCTCCACTTGCTTCACGGTGGATGAGTAGTTCATTATGAGATCATAACAACTACTCTCTTCCTTTTTTCCAACCTTTTCTCCCCCTTTTTGTTCTTTCTTTCCATCTCAATTTCCCTCCCCCTCTCATTTCCTACACCAACGCTTTAGCGGGCCTATATAAATGTAGACAGAGATAGACACATGCAGGGAGGCCAGCAGGGCTGCTTAGCATCAGGCTCCGGTCGGTGACAGCGGATTTCAATGAGGGTTGACAATGGGACCAGGAATGAGAATAATGCTTTTTGCCAGCCTAGAAATTCAGCCTGTCACAGAAGACCATTTTCCATGCTGAGAGAGTTCCATAAACAGAGGTGTTGAAGGAAGTGCCATCTTAAATGCAGCTCTTTTTTTTTCCACAGTAACTTCTAAGAAAAGACATCTCAGCCCTTGAAGGAAAAAAGATATTTTAATTTGATCAGAAATTTTTTTGTTAGAAAACCTGATAATTTTTGGGTACTTTTTTCCTTGGAGGGAAATATCAATTATGGATGGATGGTTTTCTAAATGGCCTTCATTCATAGCTCTTTCTAACCTTATCAGGATTCATAAAAAGTCCTTTACAATGTATTTTTCATCCATGGCAACACTTAACACACATGTAAGTGCTTTACAGTGGCTGTTGTCCAGCTCTACATTTCCGCTTTCTGACTTTTCAAGGAAGCCATGTCATAGCACAGCTTGGATAGAATAGCAATCATTAGGGAGGTAAAGACCACATACATCTGGGACTGAAGCTCACACTCCTAATGTTACATTTTAGAGGGGAGAACCATTTCCACTCGAGCCCCAGTCAAAATAATGATCCTTTAAAAGCAAAAAATGATAACAATGATGACGGTACCCTTTGCTGAAAAAAAATTGTATCTTTATTTTACCATTATCTAATTGAGACAGAGGGTCTAATTTTCAAGAGACCTGTTTAAACAAACACACAAGATGAAATTGGTAAAGCATTATTTCTATTGCAATAAGCAATACAAATTAATTGTAACAGTTCAAATAACAGAGAAAGTAGCATTAAAATATTTAATGTAGCATGTACTTCAAATCTTTTTTTTTGGAGAAAGCTTGAGAGCTTCAGGTCCTGTTGTTTGGGCATTGATGGAAAAAGTAATTTTCCCAAGTTTTGTATGTACTGATAGAACAACAAAATGTAATATGAGGATGCAGTTGCTATCTTTTGAGAAAGCTAGATACAACCAAACATTGATTGGTAAATGAAAATATCTCTGTGCAAAATTATGTGTGTGGATCATGAAGACCAGTTAACCATAGAGTACAAACTGCAGGGGTAAGTAAGTGGTTTCATCCTGGGATGAATTTCAGGTCCTTTGCTCATGTTAAATGAAAAATCTTTTTTTTTTCTATAGACCTATGAATCCTTGGTTTAATTGTAGTTTCTAAAAATACCTTCAATATGGGACTTAAAAAAAGGTTTTTATCAATTCCAATGCCGATTAATTTTAAGACAAATTTAACATTGGTAACGTTTATGGTCATAATAGTGGAGAAAACTGCAGGGATTATTTTTTTTCTTTGAAAACAAATAATCCTTTTCCGCATTTAGTACGTGTTTAAGGTAAAACAAAGATGCGAATAGTTTGCTTTACAATAAACTGTGTCATCTGCATAGTGATAGAGATGCATTACTAACATTGTGACCCACATCCATAAAATGAATGTGAATAAAAAGTACTAGTCTCAATACAGAGCCATAAGGGACAGCTTTTGTGATATCTAGGTAGCAGGAGAAGAGATCATTGAAATAAACATACTTCTTATGGCCAAGAAATGTACTTAAAAACGAGCCCCGGGCTTGGTGGGAAAGACCTACATCTAAAAGTCTTTCACATTAAAACTCTAACTCTACAGGTGATTACTTATTGTTTTTATGTACAAAAATATAGGTATGTCTTGGTATAAACCCGCTAAGAGAGGTTGCTGTAGCTCTTAGTGTACTGGTTTAGCACATTGTCGTGGTCTCAAAACATTATCATAAATTATGATTTCTGTTATGCACCGATAAAATAATTTAGCTCTATATGAGCCAGAAAAAGACTTGTCACAACAATGGCTGAGGAGCAGAACTTGGAAGTCAGTGAGAGGACAATTTACCGTAGACTGAGGAACTTTGAAGTTGTTGTCACAGGGAAGACCTGAGATATCGTATTTGTCAAACTGATCAGGATGATAATGGTGATGATCGCTGCTGAACAAATGAGCAGGAAATTGACTTTTCTCTGAAGTGATTCCTGCACCCTCCAGATAAGGCACCATTGAGACCTCACAATCACAACTTCATGGTTGTGCTAATTCCCATACATGAACATCACAATAAAGCCCTTC
>JAHHUM010001773.1:0-95000 GCA_036173005.1 Crenichthys baileyi | reverse complement strand
ATGCTGCCACCACCATGCTTATTTGTTGCTAATGTGAAGTATTTTTTTTTTTTTTTTTTGCCAAAACAATTTTTTGAAATTATGTTTTGGTTTCATCAGTCAATAACACATTTTACCGACAGCTTTTAATAGACTTCAAATGTGTGCTTGCAAAACTTAGCCATCTTTAGTAGCATTTTCCTGACTGCTAACTTGCGACAGTGACGTCACAGTGGGATCTGGTTTAAAAGATCTGTGGGAAGCGTGGTGTTTGCTTAATACAAAGCACTACAAATAGTTTGTGGACTATTGTGAATAAGCCCAATTCAAATTAGCCTAGCCAACACATTTGGGTTGTTTTATTACAACTAAGGTGGCTGATGTGTTACAAAATAATCAGCAGCTATGAATTTGCAATTCATACCACAGGGGTTCAGGATGAGGATTTTCTTTTACATTCTATTTTTCACATTACTGACCCGAATGTTATGTCCCCACAGTGTTCTTGATTTGTAAAACATTTAGTTTTTCTTTATAATATACTTAGACTTATAAGTACTTATAAGTTAGATGCACCCCTTGTGCCACCCCTCGTGTTTGTGAGGAGCCACATTTCCTTGGATTTTTGTGAATATGTCTCACCTTTATTTATTTTTTTTAAAGATTTTTGCAGGACTAGTGGCCTTTAATTTTCTTATTTTTTGAAAGTGAACTGACAGGAAATGGGGAGAGAGTGAGGGAAGACATGCAGCAAAGGTCAAAGGCCCTTGACAAGCTGCGTCAAGGACTAAGGCCTCCATCACACTCTACCCATGTGCCACCGTCGTGCACCTTTTGCATTTATTTTTACAGCATCTAAAGATGGAAAAAAATATACAAATGTTTGCATATTTGGCCTTCTGGACAGTTTTATTAATTAACTTTATGTTCAGTGCAAAACTACTCCTTGATTTCACTCACCTCTGCTGACAAATTTACTATGAATTTATTTCAGGGCTTTGTGATAACAACTCTTGTCCTTAAAAAACTGATTTGACAGTATGCTTAGGGTCTTTTTCCATTTGAAAGACCCATTTGTGTTAAGCTTTAACTTACTTGCTGATGTGTTGAGATGTTGATGACATCTATTTTGTGAAGTTCACCAGTCACTACTGCAGCAAAACACCCCCATATCATGACGTTGCCAACCACATACTTCACAATTGGGATGGTGTTTTCAGATTTTCAAGCTTTCCCTTTTTCCTCCAAAAATAATGTAGGTCTTTGTCTCATAGTGCATTTGCAAACTGGAACATAGCTTTTTATGTAGCTGTAGGAGTTGTGGCTTGTTCCTCTCTTAGTCACCTTCAGCCTGTGTCTGTACATGATTCATTTTACTGTCTGTAATGACAGTCTCTTAAGTATCTACTAAGATGTGACACAAGTAACCAGTTTTTTGCCTTAAAATACATCCATTGGTGTACCTACCCATTGAGTTAGCCAATTAATAGAAGCCTACAAAGCCATGATATTATGTGGGTTTTTTTTCCAAATTGTTCAAAGTCATAATAATCTCAGCATATGTAAGTGTTTGAAAAAAATTATCTAAAATTTCCCCTTTTCAGTATTCTGGCATTAAGCAAGAACAAATATTTATCGTCTCACCTGACCTAAAATAGCGAGAAAAAAAGGGTTTTGCTGTTTGTTTATGTAAAAGTCGTGAAATATATTTTATTTTTTGACCATGGTCAAACTGCTGTCAGAAAACACAAGGGGATTTAATAGTAAAAGACAACTTAAGTGTCTTGCCTATCGCTGGTTTTCTTCTCCTCTGCCTTGACATGGAATACCAGCTGAGACCTGCTCTTTACCGAAAGGTCTGTTTTTATTCCACCAGCTGAAGCAGCGGTAAGGAGGGACAGAATCGATTGTTGCAGGCCAAATTGAACGTGTGTCGAGCTGCAGGCTGCCACAAGATAAAGCCTCTGACGCTGTCTGCTGTGTTTATCATCAGGTGGCCTTTTCTGTGTGTGCTATGCTGGGATTTTGATGTGTTAAGTCATAATAGGGAAGCCACCATTCTTTGGAGGGGCTGCCAATAAAATAGCAGACAGAGAGGATTATGTTTCATGTCAGCCCATTATTGTTTCCAGCTTCCCGTGTATACCTTTTTTCAACCTAGAGTCTTCAGCCTCTTTTTTTCTTTTTTTCCTGTTTTATTTTGATGCATTACATCCTTTCTTTTTTGCCTTGATTTATTTTTGTTTCATATTTCAAATGTTTGCTCCTTAACATTCAGATGTTGACGATCTGTTTAGATTGTTATCTCTTATAAGGTTTATTGTCTCAAATATTCTATATTTATGTCATATGTACAGCAGATATAGTTAATCTTAAATAACTAAAAACAACTGTAAGTCAGTTCGCCCCTCTGCCATTTCCTACCCAATTTTCTACCTACTTCTTGACAATTTTTCCTTCCTTCCTTCACTTCACACATGTAAACAAACTATTATGTACATGTACAACAGTTTTTTTTTACTTTGCGCTTAAGTGTTTTCATAAAATGTGAATATAAATAGTCTTAAAAATGCTTGCACCTCAGAAATGATTATTATATATTTATCATTATTGAAATCTCTATATGTCATCCTAATTCCATTTATTTTGGTTCCAATCCGGTTTTGTCATAAAATATAACAAAAATAACTCTTAAGTGGCCTATTCTAGTAAATATTTGCTGGAATCCCATAAACACATTTCCTTATAGTACTATTTTAAAAGGATAAAAAAAAAAAATAGAGAAAAATACTTTAAGTTGTTGTCAGAGCGGCTCCTCCCGTTGGGTAGGAATTAGACGGTACCAAACACTCCCCAGCAGACGGTTACATGTTTAACCCAAAAAGCGAGTTATCAAATGAACTATAATTTTTCTTTAAACCTTGCAGAAGGCTATTCAACGAAGCGCTGAGATAGACTTCCACAGCTCTGCAGTTTAACATGTTGAAATAACATGACTGGAATGCAATGAAAAACAAAAGACCCTGTAGATGAGAATCAAGATGGACATTAGCCATCTGCTTCCATACAGGCTAATGGTTGAGTTTTCCTCTTGTCCTACTTTTTCTTGAGGTCTAGAGTACCTGCAATCAACAGTTAAAGAAAATGACACACATGTGACTGCAACTAATAGCCCCATAAATGGTCACACAAGACTCATGTTCCCTTCCATCCATGTTATACCATATGAAAAGCCTGGAGCCTCTAATGATGTTAGGCCACAGCCAGAGTAGGAAGCTTCTGTTCTGTCTGTTCATCATCTTTCTTATATACCTGTAGAACAGAGCTATTTCGGTGAGTCGTGAAAAGCACCCTTTCCTTATCATGTTGGTAAAATTGTCCTTGCATTAGTGGAGTCTCTGTAGATGAAAAATACAAAGTCTTTAGATTATTTGCTCTTAACAGTGTATTCAAAGTGGTGTATCGGTAGCTCCTCATACCATCCTCTGGAAAGGTAATGATGTCGTCTTTTTGTTCATACTGAGATTCTTTTTAAGCTCACTATATAGAGGCAGCTAAAATTGCATTCATCTGCTGTATCATAGCTTACAATTTTATGTGTATGAAGGGAGGAAAAGTAGTTGGATACCAGCCTCACATGAATGACTTGTGGTTGCTTGAATAGCCTTAAAGATCAGGATTTTACATATACATTTCAACATTAGCACTTACAGTCTCATTTCAGCTTTGATCTGCTCTTCAAATCAAAGCAGGCCATACAGAGACATGCTAAACACAGCACAAGGAAGTTAAAACCATTATCTTAGAATGATCAGTACCCTTGGATGTGTTTCTCAAATGTATTCCCAGGGCTTTGGAAGTTAAAATTTCTTTTTTAGCTCATATTCATGGACTAGAACTGTGCACTATGTGCAGATTTCAGCAAAGCCAAGCAGGTTGTTACTGCGGCGTGTCTGCTAGCTGGGAGCTAAACCCCCACAAGTAATGGGAAAATGGGAGTGCACAACCAAGCTGCCTTAGGCTACATAGTAATAGCACAAACACCCTTGTACTATATGTTTTTGCTGTGTCCCATGTTATTGGAAGGTTGTCTTAATACTGGTTTTTGTTATTCATTTTTCTGAGATAGTTATGAACAACAAATGTAAAAGTAAGTACCAGGTGACATTATTGATATTGTTTTGAAAGGTGAGAGAACACGGGCACAGTTCAGAGCCAGAATTCTGTTGTGTTTTAAGCAACTTCTTGTGTGTTTTGTGTTTGTAGCCCCAGGTCTGCACCATGAAACAAGCTCAACTCTGTGCCTGGCTAAAGTTTTCATATATCACACTGATGATTCATTTTGAAGGAACATCTACTGTTATATTCAACACAATAAAAATTACTTGCTGCAGACCAAAAGTTAATATAAAATCTCAGATGCTAAGAATGCTTGTTTTTGTCTCACAATGCAGGCTGTGTTGTGCAAGTTCACCACTCAAAAAACTCAAATCCCCAACTTCAGCTTCTAGATGGTCACTTATCATTTGCACATTGATCATTTCGCCAATTAATGTACACGTTTATTTGATATTTTTCATTGTGGCGTCTATTTAAATGTCTGTATGTGGATACAGTCTTTAAATTAAAATGTCCCCCGCTGAGGTGACTCCGTACGCCCGTTTGTCCTTAACACAAGAGTCTGATTATTTCATCGAGCTCCATCTAATGCCAATCAGTTTTTCTGTGTGTCTCAGTCTGTCCGCATATACATCACAGTCCTGGATTGCTTTCAATGCTGTGTTCAGCTGCTCTGTTGGGGAGGGGTATCAAAACAAGAAAATCAGCCAGTTAATTCATCTCCTAGCTAAAAAGTCTCATTACGCCACTGATGAGTTTAAGGAATGCTTGGAGTGGAAGGGCGCTGTTTACGGCTTGGCAATCATGCGTACCGAGTCTCATCTCATGTGGAAAACAAAAGATATGTCAGTGCTCCAGCCAAATGAATACTGAGCACATCTCTGCTTGCTTCATGATCGTTTACTTATTTGAACATAATCTGCTAAACGGATGGGATGTCCTCTTTGTGTGCTGGCAGCTAAATGAAGACATATGTGGCTGGTGGAGAAATTGATCTGACCTTTCCCATCATATAAGGGATATGAATCTTTTCATGTCTACTGTATTAGTGTGATATAGGTCCGCATGAATTTCTAATTTGGGCAGTTACATGTGGGTCAATGTATTGCAACTTGCAAAAATAGAACAAGTGTAACAATAGCAAAGAATAGAGATCAGCCCTGCTGCTGTTCTAACATAAAATAAATGTGTTTTGCAGCTGAAATGTGTGGAAGATAATTTTATCTTGTTACATCAAACATGCTCTTAGGGAATTGAACTACAGCTGAGACTTTTTACATGACTAAATATGCAAATGATTTGTTATCTAATTAAAGAAAAAGGCAAAAAAAAAATATTATATTAAAAACAGACTATAACAGTCTGGTACAAACTTATACTAACTAAATACCTGCTGCCCATTTTTGCGATGTAGTTATGGCTCGTAACTTTAGTGATTAACTGCATGCATGTTATCAACGGCTTAAAGCAACTCACCAGACTTTTCTGTTAAATCACTTTATATGTAGTTTATCATCTACAGAACATGTCCTGATCAGTTTTTCCATTTGTTTTTTGTTGTAAAACGTTTTCTAATCATAATATAGTCTACCCTCCAAAACAAGCACATGTGCCTCTTATGACATCACATAAGGCATTATTTAACTGATTACAGTTCTTTTGTATTTTTTATTGCCATTATTTATTTGAATTCCTCTTTCAGAGGTTTTTATTTGTTTTCTGCCCATAGTGTTTAGTAATAATAGTTGATCACCTTGATTCTTGTACCTTTGTGATGTCATCCATCCAAATACCTTTAAAGCAGAGTTGGCAGGCTTCTTTTTAGCACGCTTTTTTTTTTATTGTGTTGTCCTGCAGTGGAAATTTGTACTTCAATACACAGACCTGTTTTTACCATCAGTGTACATCTGATATTTAAAATATAATGCCACAAGTTTGTATCTTTGAGAGATATATCGATGTTTCCTTGCCTCACCCAGGGCTTTTCCACTGAGCACTGCGAACAAGATCTATACTATTCTTATTCTGAAACCGGGATGTTATCAACATTTTTAATGACAGATTAGTATTTTATTCACCTCCTTCCATCCTCATTTCTAAACATCATCCAATTTACCAAAGCTCTGAAAAAAAAAATCCATAAGGGAACCTTTTTAAAGGATAAGGTTTAGGTATAGTGGTATAATAAAATGTTAAGACAGTACAAAATAAAAAAAGACAAATGCATTGTAATACGGCACAATTACCTTCACAGCATCATAATACTACTCATATTAGACATTTTAAATGAGTTGACAGTATTGCTTTTTACATATCACTGTGTGTGAGGAGGATCTAGAAATAATTTATATAATAAACTAAATTACTTATTTCCATACATCAATCATGTTCAGGATAAAAAAAATCATTATTAGTTCATTTCAGTTTTTATATAGTTCCAGTTAACAACAATTGCAATATCAAGATACTATACATAACAAAGAGATCCAGTTTATATACATACATGTAAAATCAAATTCATCCAATATTATGGACAGATTCACATTCCACTGCATGAATAATACTTTCATCTTATATTACAATGCAGTCAAGTTTAGCTTATGACTATTAGAAAAACATTTCTGTCCAAAGACGCCCAGCCACTTGCATCGAGTCATTGACTTTGCAGCAGTCCCTCCTCCAGGGAACCATGTGGTGACAGCGGATGCTTAATTTCATCGAGTTCATAACTTTGCTACAATTTCTTAAACTGAGCAAGCATTTTTTAACAGTGGAAAGAAACAACTCCCTTCTAACAAGAGGAAACCTCTATCAGAACCAGGTTTGGTATGACTGTCCATCTGCTGTGATAAATTGGAGGCAGAGCAAACACTCACAATCATAGAAACACTGATCCAGGAGTAGTTTTTATTTTAATGAAAGTAAACAGAATCAATGGCAGCACAAGCTCTTTTAGTGGTTGTATCTGGGTAGGAAAAACAGATCTGAACAAGGATTACAAATTGTACATTATGTATAGCATTAAAAAAGGAACAGAAATATGAGATTGATGTACCAACATGTTTGACCCAAACGTGTAGTGATTCTGTCTTCTTAAATGCACATTAAGTTCAAGTGAAATACTGTCCTTCAGACTTCTTTGAATTTTGATTAAGGACTGTAGTCTTCACTGAATAATTCAAAATGTGTTCCTGTTGCCTCTGCCAAAGACACTGTTCCCAGTTTCTCCTCCTTTATTCAGTTACCGTATTCGATGCATTCAGTTACCTCAGTTATCATCATCTCTGCTTCCATTGATGGGTCACAACCAAACCCTCTCATCGACACTAGAAGATGAAACCAGAATGCCAAGGCGATTTGACCTACCGTTTGACAGATGCCACTTCAGTATGAATGTTCATCTTAAAACCAATCAAAAGAGCCTGGCTGTCTTTTCTCCCCCAGGGACTGTGTGATTTCCATTAAAAAGTCATCAATAATCAGAGACGGTGTTGGCAGCAAATGGGCTGAGCAACAGTTTGAGAATGTAAAACACCGCTGTCTTGTGATGGTTGAAAGTAAAGACGGGGTTAGTAAGGTATCTCATTCTTCACTGTTAATCCACTGGACACAATTTCTGAGCACAAGTGCTGCCATTTCATTCTCACGTATTTAATTAGATCCTACATAATTTACACTACCTGTCAAAAGTTTTAGTTATACTTTCTCACTTAATGGGTCTCTTTATTTTCATGACTATTTACAGAAAACTGATAATCAGTTGTTTCAACGCTCCTGTTTACCTACTTTTTGTTTTGCACATGGCAGCATTTGATTTAGGTTAAAACAGAATGTTATGGCCAACATTGTGTGGCCATGTAAGTGAGGAAATAATCTTTCAAAGGGTGGTGCAGTTTCTCATGTGGCAAACACACGGCGATGGTGTGTCAAAGGTTTCCTCAGGTGAAGAAAATATTACATTTGTCAAAGAAACAGCCGTGTTTCAGAAGTGCAATTAAATTCTCAGGAGTATAACACTGGCTGCTCAATAATCTTAAACTAGCAGAAAATTGATATCTTCAGCTGCATTCATCTACTCCCTCTACACAACCTCTGCACGCTTGGTGTACTTATAAAAACTATTATGGTGATATGAGATACTTTGACTGTATTAGAACTTTATATTACAAGCTACCTTCCTCTACAAATGTACATGGATAGCAAACATGAAATGTGCACAGTATATTTTCTGCACTGGCACAGATGTCTAAAAATGGATCTTCCTTAAATGAACTAAGGCTTTGCTTTAAGAAATGGACGAAGGTATCACTGTTACCTTGGCTCTATATAAGTGAACTGGATTTAATTTGGTTTGATATGAAAATGACACATTTTTGTAATTAACTAACTTAAAAATCTGAGGTTTCACAGAAGTGTTGAAGTTAAAAACATGCTTCTTTTCTAAAAAAACACATATAATTGTTTTTTTCTGACAAAATACATTTAATCTTTTAATGCAGTAGTATGATCTCGCAATAAAAGGTGAGCTTTTTATTCAGTGGAGAAGAAATCCTGAGTTAAGACATGTTTTCCTTGTCAAAATAAGTTATTCTAAAGTTATTTTTACCACTGTTGTTAATACTTAAGCCCAACACTTAGTCTACCCTTATAATATTTCACAAGGATGGATCGTACAGAGAAAGGAATCTTTGACCTTTCCAATTTGCGCGATCTCTCCATTTCATCCAGAGTCCTGGATCCTCTCATATGATTCATCCCACCCGTTTTCTGGGATGGGTACTGAGATAAGGCTGGTTTTCTATCTAGTGAACCCAATGGTGATTTAAAATGTCTTTCAATGAATTGTTTATGCCATTTACTCCTGCAAGACTCCCAAGAACATAGGAAGAGAAACATACATCACAGATCCTCCACCATACTCAACACTAATGACGTGCTTTTTAACATATTCATCCTCTGTTTCCTGCCAGAACAACCTGGAGAACTTGTTTCTACAAAGTGTGTAATCTTAGTTAGATTTGACCAAAGCACATGGTTTAGGTTAAAGTGAAAGTAACATTAAGCAAACTTGACACTTTTTTTGTTTATGAAAGGACAGAAAAGGCTTTTACACTTCATGTCTTCCAAACATCCAACTGACATCTAGGTAGTGTGTTACTGTTGTTATGGAGACTTGCAGTTTCATTGCTTGCTGCAGTTCCATTACAGTAAGCGTTAGAGATGTTTTAACCTCTTTTAACAGCATTTTGCTGCTTATGGTGAAAAGATTTACTTAGATCCTTGACTTGTTTACCACTTTTACATTTGTTTGTAACTTTATATTGTTCTGAATGTAGATGTGGACAAGTAGTGGCCATTTTTTGACTTGGATGACATGTTCTCTTGTCTCTTGATAAGTGGTTAAGAGAAATTGCCCTGTGTTTTCTTCTTATTCATTTACCAGGAAAACAGGAATTCATAACCAGTTCTTATACACACTGATCAACTTGGGCTTCAGTTAGTTTTTTTTAAATAGAAAATAATCAGGGTGCTTCAGTTATTGATTCTGTAAAGAAATCCTATGGCCACTAAAAATGACATTTACTGTAAGGCTTTTTAGACATCTTTAGGCAGGGTGGTGAATAAACAGATTTATAGATTTATGTAAAAAAAAAAAACTATACCTTATTTGCCAAGTTGTTTTCAAAGTTTTCTTTTCTTATCCCAGTTAATCCAGACTGGGAGTAAATGTGGTGAATGTAGCTTGATCTCTGCCATATTTATTTCACACATTTTAGTTTCTTCAGTCTGTTCAGAGTCTCTTCAGCAGTCTGTTCTGCTTTTTTGGACTGGAAAAGCAGCACCTTCACCCAGATGCCTCCATGACAAATGCTGAGTAAAAACCAACAAAGTGCTTCTTAGCACAATCACACAATTCTGTTGCAATAGGTGGTGTTGATTTTAACTGAACCACATGTGGTCATCCATAGAAGAAAAATTTCTACACTGCTTCATGTGGAAAAAGAGAATAGAGGGAGACAAATAGTCTGAGTCATCTGCCACCCTCTCACTCTCCTTATGAATCATACAGCACCACACATGTACAGACGGTGAGCATCAGAGAAGCCCATTTCTGAAGTATGCTCAGCAGCATAACTGAGAATTTCAACAGGAATATTTGTTCATCTTTAGTCAGCAAATATATCGGTAGCAGAGTATCCTGAACTGAGAAATCTGTGTCTGTGAATCATGAATCACATACAGTCTTTCAGTTTGAAGTAGTCTTGATACATGAGTAATAATGTGTTACTCCATGGCATATGTTTTTGTTTAGAAAGATTTCCGTTCAGGCTTTCTGCAGTTAATGGATATATTTTAGCAGCGTTTGCTTAAATATACAGTTAAGTAGAATCACTTACAGAGGGAGCTCTTGCACTGCAAATGCGAACATGGAAAGCCAAATGACAGGAAGAGAGTGTTGAGTGAAAAAGAAATAAAGGTCAAAAGATGGGCCAGGAAAGAAAACTAAAACAGTTAGTGTGTTTAAAAAAGAAACTTGCTTTAAGCACCTCTCTTCCTCTGAAGCAGGTGGCCTTGGTGCTGTTGATTGAAGATTAGACTTTTATTTTCCCAGAATAAAATGTACCAAGAATGCCAGTCAATTATGCTAAGACAACTTTGTGAAGTTGTATATAATGATGTTAGACTGACTCACATAAACACCTTTTGTAAACACTGTACTGTGAAACTGAAATTAAAAATAGGTGACTATAGAATAATATTAAATCTATATCGATGCTTGTGATGGAATGCATTTGTTTCCATATAAATACAACCACACAGGCTTCACTTACAATTGTTTTGCAGGTCTTTAAACTTGGATTAATTCATGGTGTTAACCTTAGAGCAGAATTTTAAAATATTAACTAATACGCCGGTAAATAATACATTCATAGTAATCTGTTTTTTTCCAAACAGATACAGTGTTGTTTAGTATCAGAAGATTTTAATTGAATAAAGGTGTTTGTTGTGGTTTGCCGAGTTTATGCTTCTTATGCAACAAGCAATGTTGCTCTAATTTAAAGACAACAAATTTAAATAACGTGTAGTTCAATATTCAACTCTCTCCATACCTATTGGAAGCCTTGATAGAGGTTTACAAAAAAGCCTTCAAATAAATTGACATTGTATTGCAGTAGAATAATCTCACTCTGAAATAGATGTTTTACCAAATCTCCTGCAACACTTACTGACATCCCAAACAATTTCTACAAAAATAAATATAGCTGAAGCATTTCTGTTTCTTGGGAATTCTTTTTAGTAGTTCAAGACCTACCGTCACCCTGGTGTATAAAACATGATGCTAAGATGGGCAAAAAATGAATATGTAGGAAAGCCCCTCATGCTCACTGCTAAGTACGGTGGAGGATGTATGATGCTGTGGGGCTTTCTCTTTTTCAAGGGCCCACTGTACCTTGTCATAGTGTAAGGTATCATGGACTGTTTGAAATGGCGGAACATTTTTTAAATCAATCTGACGACCTCTGCCATGAAAACTAAAATCAGGATCTTTTAGCAGGAAATGATGTTGTTTGGACACTTGTAATGCCTTGTATGTTGGCTTATATCAGTCATCTCTACATTGCCTACAAATTGTCTGGAAGACAGCAGTTTGTCATTTATCAGGCTAAACAACATGAACACACATCTCCAATCCTGGCTCCTCTCACCTGGCTCCTGTTCCATATTAGAAGGTTCTACTGATTAATGGTTCTGGCCCTATCATATTTATGTGATTTTCTCAGCATCTACACTCCCCTGACAGTCCTCTGGTCATCCAACCTGCTTTTTTTTACATGATCCTTGATCCTATTGAAACATAAAGGTGATCGGACCTTTGCAGTGGCTGTTCCAAGCCGTTGGGATAGTTTACCCTGTCATATCCGGACCGGATATCTTTTAACTTTATGCTGAAAACCCATCGTTTCTCTTTGGTGATTGAATAAAGCAGAATATGAGGCCTAAATAGATCCGATAGTTTTAGGTTGTATTTGTTTTTTTTTTTTGTTTGCTTTGTTTGTTGCCTCTTTAATTTTGTTGTTTTTACTGTTTAACTGTTTGGTTTGACTGAATTGTAAAGCACTTTGGTCAACTTTTGTTGTTTTAATGTGATATAAAAAGAAATTCACATTGACACAAATTTCTTCAAATTAATGGTTGGATTTTTCTACAATTTTCAGTGTGAAATTATGCTACTGCATATTAAAGGATACATTTATTTTTATATTTACTAGAGGTGCCACTATGTGTGTAGAGCACTGTATAATAGAGCATGATGTTTTTTGCTGAATCATATTCTTATCAAGTAAATGTACGAGATGGGATCTTATTGTCCTTTTAACTGTATTTTATCTTCTTGCATCATTCATATTGCATATTGCATAATTAGAAAAATTCTGCAAATGTTTTTCCTTGTTTTTTTTTCCATGTCAAACTTTTTTTCTTTGCCTTTATACAAAAGAAATCATCTTCCAAAGTGCAAAACACATTTGACCTTCTCACATAGTATTTACATATACTAATCATTAGTTCTGTGTTGTTATAGATTATCATGGCAATGAAATGAAAGATGTTAAGATGGAAACCTTTAAGAACAATAAAGCTTGTATGCATACTTTACATGGAAATCTCATGTGTGTCAGATTAAATTGAGCATGTCTTACAATGAGGAAGAATGTCTTTGTGTGATACTTTAGATATCTTATTGTGGGCGTTTATCTTTGTGTGAGCACCCATGGGCTTACACCCGGGTAATTGCTGCCGCGTGCTTGTACTGCATATTAATTAAGGTTTTGTCATACTTAAAATGTTAAATGTGTTAGATCCGAGCTGGATTTGTTCAATGATAAATCATGAGGCAATTTTCATAGGCTCCTTCAGCTCAAGCACACTGAGACCTAATCAAAGAATATGGTGGTGTGAAAGTGTTTTTTTTTCTACCAGGTACTTTCCAGATGTCAGACCAGTCGATAAGCCATGCAAGGGTTTGGACTTGTTGGGTGTAGAAATGCTAAGTGAAACATAAAGGTGTAAGATGAAACTGTCTCAGCTGTATGTGATAAGCAAACACTTTGAAGCTGTGAGTGACGTAAGTGGCTGGAGTTAACCACCAAAATCTATTCTGACGGTCACACCCGAACACACTGACTTCTGGTCTGCTACGCTAAAACAAGTATTTTTCTTTGTGTTTTTTTTTTTAGATTTATTTTTGCAGCACTGGTGGCCTTTTGTATTTTTTTTATTATTTTTTAAAGTAGGCAGACAGGAAGTGGGATGGAGAGAGGAGGAAGACTTCCAGCACAAGTCTCCGGGGTCGGGTCTCAAACCTGGGCCGGCTCCGTTGAGGACGGAAGCCTCTATATATTGCTCGTTAGCTCTCCCACTACGCCACGTGCCACAATATTTTAATCTGCCTCAATAATCTCCTTGTTCCTCTGAATGCAGACATCTTCAAAATATTTAATTTTAATATCCAGCCACCTTCCTTAATTTTTGGTTTAAAATATTTTACATTAACGTTTTACATTTTAATAATACACTTTTTATTCCAAATAATCTCAAACTGCTACAATTAAAACACAAGAACAAAACAACACTAGAGTGCAATAAGTATTTAGCAGTTAAGACATTCCTGTTTAGGAAAGCTTTTAAGTCCAACTTTAAAAGAATCCAGACTCTGCACCCCACTCAACGCTGGAGGGAGGCTATTCCAGAGCCGGGGTGCAGCAGAGCAAAAGGCTCTGTCCCCCATGGTTCTGATCCTGGTAGAGGGGACCTGGAGGAGCCGGCCGCTGGACGACCTGAGGGTGCGGGTGGAGGTTTTCTGCGTCAGAAAGGGAAAGAAGTGGGTTTTATGGACCTAGGGAGCAGCCTAAGATAATCAATAAGAATATGTATTTAAGTTAAACCTATTAGCAAGGTGCAATGAGTTTGTTCTTAAGAGAACAAAGCTGTTATTAATTTACCTAAAATCATTCAGGTTCAATATGTTCGTCACAAAAAAGCTTAGAATGGTTTTGACAAGCAGACCGACACACAAATCAAGATGAACGATGGGTGACTCCTCAGATTGTGACCACCCATCCCTGTACACCTCTCAAATACCTCTCAAAAGCACTCATTCATATTTATTTTGTTTTTTTGTCACATTACAAACACAAGCTTCAGTGTGTTGTAATTTTGTGTACCAGATTGACACAGAGTAACATAACTGTGAAGTGGATGGAAAATGAAACATGATTTTCTATATTTTAAAAATAAAAACTTGAAAAGTGGTGTGTACATTTGGGTTCAACCCACATTAGTCGGATACCCCTAAATAAAATCCATGGTGATCCACCTGATCTAAAAGGCTGGGCAGGGAGAGCAGTAATCAGAAGCAGCCAAGAGGGCCCATGGTAACTCCGAAGAACCTACAGAGACCCACAGCTCAGAGGAGAAATCTGTCCCCTGAGCAACTATTAATCATAAATCTGGGCTGTTTTGAAGAGAGGCAAGAAGCAAGCGACTTTAAACTGAAAAATACCCATTTTCTGCACTCAGTTTGTCATAAAGCCATCTAGGGTAGATGGCAAACCTGTGAAGGTAGGTGTTCTGGTCCGATGACGTCAGAATACATCAACAAGTGACACCTTTAATCAATTTAAATCACCTGATGCTAAACAAAGATGCATCTATTTAAAATAAATCAAATGTACCCTGAACACGTCATGTCTGCAAAGCCACACAGAGGTGGCAGTATCATGCTGTGGGGGTGTTGTTCCTCAGCAGGGTCAAAGCTGAATACTGGTCAGTCCTGAAAGAAAACCTGTTAGAGACTGAGAGTATTCAATCTCTGGACATGCTGAGTTTCTACAGATTCATGAACAGGTTTGACTGGTGGCAGAATTAATACAAATGCATGCCATACTTTTCAGATTATTTCTAAAAACCTTCGAAAATCGTGAATCTTTTTCTTTCCACCTTTTTGAAGCGGGAAGCAGATACCGAATATTTTGGGAGTGCATACATTGCTTATAATGATTATGTTATTGTTACAGGCTTGATGTAAACATATCATAGCAATACCAACTGAAGTGTAAACAAAAAGAGAAGTGACTATGCCCAAGACACAATAGGTTGCTAGCTGTCAGGAGAGGGGAAGTAAACCATTGCACCTCTGTGGGTCCCTCACTCCTTTTTTATTGCAGAGGGCAGAGACTTGCATTGGGCACCAGCACATCATCCTGACTGATTTCCTCAGCACTTTCCGGGGAATTGTCATCACCCCAGGTCAATGTCTAAACTTTCCCATGCATCAAAATATATTGTAATTGACTCGATTTGTAATTCCTCTAGAGATCTGGCACTGGGCTGTAGCTCTGATGGCTGCCAAAAGCAATAATGTCTCACAGACATGACCCCCATTGTAAACAAGTCCTCCCTCTAGAGGATGAGGTACAGGAAGGTTGTTTTTTTTTACGCTCCCTTTTTTTGCTTTCTATCACAATCTTACCTGTATATCCATTCACATGTTATAAAATGTCATGTTTTATTCTCATCAAGTTAGTACTCAAATTATTTATTTTTACATAGTTTGTATGTAGTACCTTGCAGAAGTATTAATACCTACATAATGTTTTCACTTTTGGTCACGATGTAACCACAAACTCGAATTTATTTGGATTTTATAGGGTAGAATGAGGTAAAGTAGTCAATAATACAGTGACAGGAAAGTGATCATCGTTTTCAGCCCCTCTTCTTTTCTGCGATTACTGAAAATATTTGCCCAATCTTCTTTGCAAAATAGCAGCAGCTCTATCAGATTGGAGAGGATCTATGAACAGCAATTTTAAAGTAAAGCCACATTTTCTCAGTTATATTTATGTCTAGGTCATTCTAACACATTAAAATCCATATTAGCTCTGGATGTATAAATGTTCTAATACAAGTTAATGAGGCCTTCACAGATCAGTTTTATTTCCACTGGGATTAAATTACACAAACCTGGACTATTTAAATATTTGGTGAATGTTAAAGACAACTGGATGCTCTGGGTTGAGTTTAGGGGTATTAGAATAAATGGGGCTTCAGACATATGCATGCTACACTTTTCAAATTTGAATTACAAAAACAGAAAAACTTCATAGTGGTCTAATTTTTATTGGTGTTATCATATAAAATCCCGATAAAATACATTAAAGTTCTTGGTTTTGACGTGGGAATATTTGACAGTTTCTGAGGTATCAATTATTTTGCAAGGCTCTGTAGATGTCAGTGATGGTTTGGAATAAGATAAATCATAGAAGTGCTACTATGTGTTAAACTGAAACTCTGACAACTGTGTTAACGTGATATTAAGACAGGGATTGCTGATATTTTTAATGGGGCTTTCTGGTCTATGTTGTTTAGAATTTGTGTGCTTATGGGAGTCTTTATTGACAGTAACCAGACAGGAAATTGACAGAGTAGGTTGGAAAGATGTACAGCAAAGTTCCCGAGGTCGGGAATTGTCTGCCTCGTCGAGGATTATAACCTCCTTACATGGGGCTGCCACTCTGCCTCTATGCACCACCCTATTTGCATGTGTTTTAAATAGTATGTTGTACACAATCATGTAAAAGCATTTGACAGTAACAGATATAATTTCAAGTTTTCTTTTATTATTTATGACTTCATCAAAGCATTTGAATTACAGAAAACACCACTTTGGGGTTGATGTTGTATGGATGGGGGATTATTGCATCGAATCAGACATAAAAATCGGTCCTGATAAAATTTCTGCTAATTCAAAGCTTTACGCTTAATGATAAATTAAAGAGGACAAGGGAGCATAAGAAAAAAAGATTTACTGTTACAAGCACACAATTATTTAAACATTCATAGTAATTGCAGCTTAGCTTATGCTAATTGTTTATTTTCCAGTATGATGCAATAGCTGTTTCTTAAATATTTGTGTAATTATAAATAATTCAACATTACATGTGTTATAAATATTTAGAATTTGATTAATAACTCCAAGTATTTACTTATTTATACCTCCATAACAAAGCAAGCAGATGATAGTCTGTAATCTGAACACTGAACCATAATGTTTATAGATTAGACTGGGCCACCAGCACTCCCCCCAATTCTTTGTTTATGCTGTCCATTAAATTTTCTAATTTGCCACTTTCTCCTGCCTGCTGTTTGTAACATCGCATGATCCAAGATAATCAGAAAGAACAACGTGACTGCTGTGCCACAGCAACAATATCACTCTCGCTGCTGCAACTTGAGAGGCTTAGATTCCTACTGAAAGGGGAGCTCGGGTTTTTGTTTATCTGTATGTTTTCCACCTCTCCTGCGCAGTAATCTGCCTTCTGCTACATCGCCAATGCACTTTTAGATGCCATCACTAAAAGCAGAACTAAAATGGATTATTACTGCGAAATAAAAGGAGTTGTTTTTTGTCTCTGTACCATTTGTTTTAACAATTTTACGTGATTCGATGCACAGATGCTACAGCAGACATTTTATGTACCTCGTGTTGTCCAAAAACTCTCCCAGGTTGCTCCTTCATTTCACTCTGTGTTGCATATGCAAGGAGGCCCGTCAGAGGGTTGAGGGGAAGACATCCCGCTGGGATCATCTGCGACAAAGTTTTCTTTCGGCCCCCGCACCGTTTCTTCCTACATCATGAGGTTGACACAGCTTTCAAAAAATAAATACCAGTCAGGTTTATCAGTGCACCTCTGAAACCTGCTGTTGTACATCTGGTGGAATCACAAACACTGTCTTGAGTGGTTGCTATAAGCTCCGGCGCCCACTGTGTAGTTGGAGCACAACACAGCTGTCCTTTAAAGAGTTCATGTGCAACAACTGCACTAAGACCAATGATACTATAAAAGTGCTGAAGGGAATTGCTAGTTCAGTTTTTTGCATTCAAATTCATGATTTTTCACACATATAAAATAAATCAATTAGAAGATGACTCAAAAGATGGACATTTATTTTAGGAAGGGGCAGTAAGGAATTGTCATGGTATGACAATCTTCATCCTATTTACAGATATTCTGTAACATTGTTTAATGAATTTAAGACAGAAAAGCAATATTTTTTTCCTGCTTCTGCAAACATGATGCAAGCATTGCAGGTATAATAATGTGTATATTTTGTTTTGATCTTGATAATGCAGAATATAGAATAATTAACAGTTACATTTAGTTGACGTTGTACAGTAGCAAGTTGATACGAGCTGGTAAATTAATCAGGCATTCAGTCAGTCAGTTGCTCGATAATCGTAACTTTCATTGTCACCAATTACTGGCTGTTTTTGTATGAAAGGGGCTGTGTGCGAGTTCTCCTTCGATGGCCATGGCCGTCTGTGTTGTTGGTGTCTGGAAATATTTGCACACGGACATTTTTTTTGTCTTTCTTAGAAATGAGTAAAAGCTGTGGCAGTACACAGCACCCGGTGAGGGAGGGGCAGCGCTATGCCATAGGAAGTCTTCAACTATATGGATAGTATGAAAGTCTTAAAGTAGGAACTTTTAGAAATGTTGATATACTTTTACAAATAACGACCCAAACCTATCTTATACTTTCACTTCACCAAGGTTATAGATGCACTTATGAAAGCCCTTCACTTTCAAATCTATGAAGCTTTTGACTTGGAATCAAAGTCATAATTTTTCTATGTAACCTAACGCAGCATTAAAAGACCACTGCTTGACAAACTGGAATTTGTCTATAAATCAAAAAGAAAATTGCCCCTTTTACAAATTACTGAACAGAAAGTTGACATGTTCACATTATGGTGCTTGATTTGGTATTGTGAGCTACACAGTGTGTTTCTCTGACACTTTGAGTGGTACAAGGCAAACATAATGTGTTCTGTCTTTATCTCGTTTTGTCCTCCCCTCTCTTCCTTTAGGAACGAGGAATGTGCCAACAGCTAGTGTTATAGACCTCATATCAATAAATATGTTAAGTTAAAATCTTGTCTTTGAAATTGCCTTTTGTCTTCCCTGCTCTCCTTCTTGTCCCCCATACATCAAGCAGCTTCGCGGTTATTTCTGTAAAGTATGTCTGTTAAAAGGCCCATGCGGCTCTTCCTCACAGCCATTACTAGACTGTCCAACCCCTCCTGTCCTCTGTTTTTCTTCTGATCCACCTCATAAGCATTCAGGAGACTCTCGTTTTGCCACATTTCTTTTTTCCTTGGAAATTAGCCTATTATTTTTGTTGTAGATTTACTAATTGTATCCTGAAGGAATTGGTGCTAGATTTTGTAAACAAGTGATTATCTCAACAATGAACGGATAGTACATGCAGCACGTAGTTCTAAATAGCATTAACAAGCCTATGAACATATACAGTGTGGTGAATAAAAAATAGATTTGTTCGGGGTAAGCAGTTCAATTTCTATATTTGTGTCAGTGTGTCTCTACGGTGGCCAGCTTCCATGTAAACAATAGGCTGTTGGGAAGTCCCATGGCTGTGCTCTGATCCTGTTAACAGCTCCCCTGAAACACCATCGCACTTTGCTTCAGCCACTATTTCTTGGCTACAGTTGTTGCTATAATCAGTGTTTCAGCCAAACCATTACTCAGTACTATCAGTCAAGCCTCAAGCTACTATAATACTACTATCATACGGCACAGTGCCTGACAAAGACCTCCCAGCAGCTCCATGTGAATGTGTAATAGTCTCTTTTCTTGCATCATCAGCCCACCTCTCTTGCTCGTTCGCTTCCCCCTTTTCACCATTAGTGAAGCTAAGATCACAGTGGCAAAGCACATGGATCTCAGAGGCCCTATCAGTGGAGAAGCAAGCTATGTGATACTGTGTTTTGCTCTGTGTCATTCCCAGGAGTGGAGTCTACGGGAATTGGGGAGGAGGGGCTGGGGAATCTCCCAGTCTGTCTACCCAGGCAGCTAGCTGCAAAGTCCAATAATGACAGAGAGCTCAGGCTTCACTCGTGCTGAATTACAGCCAAACTGTGTGTGGATCTGGTAGAAATCTTTGTGTGGAATGTATTTTAGAAGATTGTGTTTTTAGAAGAAAAAGGATACATAAAATACAAAATTACCCCTAAATACAATTAATTACCCTAAGAAGCCACATAAATAATAAACTGAATCTACCTGTGTGTAATTTAATCGCAGTATAAATCCGGCTGTCCAGCGAAGGCCTCAGAGGTTTGTTAGAGAACAAAAATCAGCACGAAGATCAACAAACACAGCAGACAGGTGGGGGAGAAAGTCGTGGAGACGTTATTAGCCCGTTTAGGTTAGACAGCTCTATCGCCACCTTTGAACCTCTGATACACCCAAGCCTTGTGTCAGTTTCCCTCTACATAGTTATAAATTACTGTGCTCATCTAACTCATGAAGTACATTGGGGGTTGTGGTTAACATGACAAAATGTAAAAAAGTTGAAGAGGAGTACTTTTGTATTTAACTCATCTTCGATAGTATTCTCTTACGTTATAAGGAATATTTGTAAGTTTTCTACAAAAAAAACCCGAAAAAACCCGATGCTAACTTTTTGTTGCATCTGAACCCTCTCTAGAGCTGGATTGTTATAAATACTTTTACAGCCTATCCTGAAAAATGCTGCTGATGACTCATATTTTCAAGGAGAAATACAAACCTGTGCACTCTGGGAATCTTTAACCATGCTTTAACCGGTTTTGTCAGGCCAAACTTTTGAGTGAAGTCGGACTGAATCAGTGTTTTCACCATTCATTTACTCTTGTGCCCGGCTCGAGCTTCTAGTTAACTACTCATCTAGTCAGTCATTTTCTATCGCTTATTCCATAGTGGGTCGCGGGGGAGGTGGTGCCTATCTCCAGCAGTCTATGGGCGAGAGGCAGGGTCCACCCTGGACAGGTCGGCAGTCCATCGCAGGGCAACACACAAACAACCATGCACACACTCATTCATACACCTAAGGCCAATTTAGAGTGACCAATTAACCTAACAGTCATGTCTTTGGACTGTGGGAGGAAGCCGGAGTACCCGGCCTGCATGAGGGCATGCACGAGGAGAACATGCAAACTCCATGCAGAAAGACCCCCGGCCGGGAATCGAACCCAGGACCTTCTTGCTGCAAGGCAACAGTGCTACCAACTGCGCCACCGTGCAGCATCTAACATATCAATTCACTTAGGAGTTTAGTTTCTTTTAATTGCTATAAAAAAAACCAACCAAAATGGAAATGAATTTAAAAGTTTTCAAACCACTACTGTGTGAGCTAAATTTAGCCAGAATCGCACTTTATTGAAGAAGCCTCTAAAGTTATTTATATTGCATCCATGTGCATCAATAAAACTAGCCTAACTGCAACCTAAACAAGGTACTGCATCCATGCTCCTGTCCCGCCTGATCCCATTAGACACTGCTTGCTGTTTGAAGTTTCTACTTGAAAGGCCTAATCTGAATGCTGTGGATTTCACAGCTACTCTGCAAACAGTGATTACAGACTGATTAATGAGCCACAGCAGACACAACTACACACTGCAGCCGCTCACACACACAGACGCAGGCTTTCTAGGCCACACACAAATTGAATTTACTGTAGTCAGTTTGTCGTAAACTCACAGTCTGCCTCAGTCAGAGCTGGTTTTTCCTTAAAATGCAATGTTTTCATGGATTTGTGTTGATTATATTAGGGTGGGATTTTTTATTTTATTTCCAGTAAGTCCAAATGTTGATAACAATCTGTCATCTTTTCTGTTTTTTGTCATGTTTTTTGCAGTGTCTGCTGAAATCCTAAAGGGCAGTCTGACAACAATGGAGCGACAGATTCAGAGGCTCGAGAACGATATCGAGAACTTCCCCAAAACGGACGACCCCCAAGATAAGTTTGTGGAAAAGATGTCTATATCCTTTTTAATCTGGTGATTCTCACACCTCTGCACACATCGTTTTCCTCCACACAGAATAACTCTTTGTGCCATCGTCAGTGTTGCTTGTAAGGGTGTGTGTTTGTGTTCTGCCTGGCAGTGGTAAGCAGTTTAAGTCACTTGGTGTGATAGGTGGCACTCAGGGGAATGTGGGGGAATGGATCCGACTGCCTTGCTGTGAAATGTTGATCAGATCTCCCTCTGCATTCCTTCCTGTGTCCCAAGAGTGAAATCGTGCCCATGGCTATTTTTACTGCACTCTACCACTCATGCCTGTCCCCTGAGGGCCTCTAATAGGGGCTTCTAGCCCCCTCACCCTAACACCATCTTATCGCCCATCCCTGATTTCATCTCTCGACTGGCCACACAAGCCTCTCCACAGAACCATCTTTCCTCATGGCACCGCTTCTGTTTCGATAACAGTGTGCTTCGCTCTAACCCAAGCATCTCTGCTCCCCCCAAAATTAAATTAGCCTTGTCCCTGGATTTTTTTCCGCATCCTCTCTGAGAAAAAAAGGTCTTCAACCTACAGGTTTGATCAATGGTCAAAATCAAATCTTGTGTCAACACCCTGAGGTTAGGTTCCCTTACATTAGAGAGAATAAAAACATTAAAACACTCTCCAGGATCCTTTTTGTGGCTTCTAATATAATAAAAAGAAAAGATGAAAAAAACAACCTCTTGAGTAGTTGAAAAAGTGAGTGGGTGTACTCTTACACTAGGTGGTAAGACATAACCTGAGAGTTGCCTACTTTAATCCGTTATTTATTTACATATTGAGTGGTATAAGAGTGATGGTCTAAGATCACGTAAACAATCTGCTTCAAATCCCAAAAAAGCGTTTCAAGTGGTGAAAATAAAATGAATGAATAAACTTCCACTTCCACATGGCTGCTGGTGGTTCAGGAGCAGAACTGGCAGACAGGAAAGCTGCTCTGCCCCCTGATGCCAGTATTGATTCCCTGAATCCTTGGAGAACTGGAGGCTAGAGTGAGAGGAAATGGGGAAGTGTAGATTTACTGCAGTATGGCTCTCTTTCAGTGTCTGGAGCTCCTCCCTAGAGGTTAGCAGTGAGAAGCGGGCTGGCCATGACCTGACAAACCCTGTTCCCCTTCTTCACCCGTTCTCACCTGGCTGTTTTGGTTTTGAAAGCTTAGAAAGTCTCTTATATCTTTGTTTCTGCCTTTCATTATTCTTTAATGTTTTTAAAAGAAGACTTTTTGAGATGATACATAATTGTGGAGTTTATTTAGAGTGCCCTCAAAAAAAATATTCACAGCCCTTGAGCATTTTTACATGAAGTCACATTGCAAGAAAAAACTTCAATATGTTTAGTTTTTCTCTGTAAAATATGTCCGCTCTGTCTAAAAATGAGTTTTTGCAAACAGCAATTTTTAAGTCTTGCTAGGATTCTCAATTTGATTTAGTCTGGACTTTGAATCGGCCATTCTAACACACATAAATGCTGTGATCTAAACCATTCAGTTTGTAGTTCTGACCCAGTCTCTTGCAGGATCACCGTGTTTTTTTTAGCTCGATCCATCTTTCCTTTAATTCCAACCAGCTTCCATGTCCCTGCAAGAGAAAAAGATCCTCACAGCATGATACTGCCATCACCATGTTTACCATGGAGATGGTGTTTTCAGGATGAGGTACAGTGCTAGTTTTCTGTTACAAATTTAATTCTCGCATCATCTCATCTGAGCACCTTCTTCCATACTTGCTCTGTCTCTTACAAAGCTTATGGCAAACTTTGAACGTGACGTCCTATAGCTTGCTTTCAACATTTGCTTTTCTACCACTCAATAACAGTAAAATGACTGAATACAAATGTCAGACTTGATATACTATTTCCATGCCATTTTCATCTTTCAATCACTACATACAAAAGAATGTCAATAGAAAGAAAAATCTAGTTTTATCAATTTAGGAGATAAACCCATGCTCTCATAAAACCTATTAAATGTGGCTAAATATATAATTTTTTCATATGCTGTTCATGTTTCTGCTGTGGAAAAGTAAATTGTTTCATTTTTGTCTCTCTCCAATTGTTGGCATGATTCCAAAACTCATTATGCTCCCGTGTCTCTCAGACATAATTTCAGCTAATTAAAGTGAGCTACATCTGCCATCTTTAACAGTTTTGTGTCCATTTCAGTGGAGAAAAAACATGATTGCAGGTTAATTTAAAAACAAGTTTAACTGACACAAATACCTCTAATTTCCTCTTGGTTTGGTGATATCTCTTGAAGCCAAGTGTTGGCTTTATATATCTTTATTGGTAGCTCAGCCGACTGAGAATAGAACAGAACAGAGATGAAACAGATTGAAATTTTCATGTCCAGAATGTTAACCTTTAAATTTTTCTCTGCTTGAACAATATGCTGCCCATGCCATGTATTTTCTCTTATAGTACTTCAAATAGATAACATACTGCCAAGACAGTAATAGTGAATGTGTCTTTTTAAATCAGGTGATTTGTTCTGTCTACCACTTGATAATGTGCTCAGTCGCAGCTGGTGAATGTGAAACATTTAATAGTTGCAGTTAAGAGAATAGCAAAGACAAAATCTTAAACGTAGAGCTTTTGCATTTACTGGTTATAGTGTCCTGTATTTGATCCTTGTTTCCTTTTAGAAAAACCCAAACAATAACTGTATTTGCTGTATGTCTGCCAGGTCCGTGAGTCTTGGTATTTTAGGTTTAAAATTGAAAAAAACCTGTCGGACCTTAGTGCCTGATATCCAATGTTTTTAAAAGCTCTGACCTGCTGATACCTGTTTTAGCTGATTCCACTTTCTCTTTAAAGCTGCAGTAGGTAACTCTTCTTTAAATTTATTCAGTCAGTCAGTCAGTCATTTTCTACCGCTTATTCCATAGTGGGTCGCGGGGAATCTGGTGCCTATCTCCAGCAGTCTATGAGCGAGAGGCGGGGTACACCCTGGACAGGTCACCAGTCCATCATAGGGCAACACACAAACAACCATGCACACACTCATTCATACACCTAAGGGCAATTTAGAGTGACCAATTAACCTAACAGGCATGTCTTTGGACTGCCTGTTAGGCTCTCCAAACTCTTTAAATTCATTTTTTCACATATTTGTTAAAACTTTCACTATGTCCTGACAGTTGAATATGAGAAAGAAAATCAGTGAAAAAGTCAAGCTCCTCTGGCTCCTCCCTGTTGTCCTACTAATACACAGCTCCAGGTCAGAAACAACCAATCACAGCCAGGAGAAATGTTTCAGCAGTGTCAATCACGCTTGTCTATGTGCTGCTCACACCCCTTCCCTGGACAGCGCTTCTGTTGGTCAAGCTCAAGATTGCAAGTGTGCTGCAGATGTGCTAACGGTAAATAAACAACCTAACATTACAGGAAAACTGCCAATTTCTCAAGTGGCACCTTCTCAGAAAACAAAAAAGGTAAAGAAGACCGATTACAAAAAGTAAGCTGTGGGTTGTGGCAGGCTGTGGAGGGAGAGCTGTAGCACAACAGAGAGCAAGGGGGGGGGGGACCTGTAAGGTGGGCTTGTTAAAATTTTCAGGCTAAGTCTGCAGTTTTCTCAGAACTCTCTACCGCAGCTTCAATAACTATAATATAAGGAGGCATAACAACATTTAGTTGAATAGTAGTTTTTTTGGATATAAGAGAATGTAGAGCGTTATCTTATAGGGTTTAAGGGCTTAAGGGCTGCCATCGTTTTCCAAATCCAGCATGTTTAAAAACAGACCAGGTTAAAAGCGCAACATAATAAAACAGAGCAACTTTACAGAGCTATAAATTGCTTAGCCTTCCTGTTATCTGCTGAATGTCTTGCACTTTCGCAGCCTGAATGAACCACAAACGTCTAAACGTCCTCTTACACTCCTGTGCATCCTCTGACTTCATTTTTTTAAACACCTCGCTCATACTGAATAGCTAAATACATTTTCTTACCTTAGTAGCATCCACACTGAAGAGTGTTTTCATTATGCCACCCTGAAGGAGCTTAGGTGATGTGTGCTCATTGATTTGGAAAAAGCTGATTTTTGAGTTTTCGTCTTGCAGGGCAGATTTCTATAATTATAACTAGACATTAGAAATTAGATAAGCAGTTATATTTTGCAAAATGATTGTTGATATTTATGGCAAAGGGAGTTTTGTTATTACATTTACACTTCTGTGTGTGTAGGTAGGTGTCTGTGTTTTTCTTAAGCCCCAGACTTAAGAATTCGACATCTTGTTAAGTTTCTCTACATTTTTAGAACCTCTAAGAGAGTAAAAGTTAGGTTATTCTTGTATTCCCAACCACAGTGATGGAATAAAACTAATGTACAAAAACCAGACAGACAGACTTCTTATTTTAGCAGGGTCGTAGTTTAACACTCCTCTCTGCAGCTTCTGTACTGCTACCCACCCATTACCCTATTAAGACAGTGTCTCGCCCACGGCCAAAATTGAATAGATTAAAAAATAATCTAAAAGAGGAAATCAGGAAAAAACTCATAAAAAAAAAACACAACTCAGACTAAAAATAAAAATAAAACAAATTAAATGTGGCTTACTGAACATAAGATCTCTCTCTTCAAAGACTTTGCTAGTTAGTGACCTAATTTGTGACAATCAGATTGATTTATTTGCCTCACAGAAAAACCTGGCTGCAGCAAGAGGATTATGTTACTATAAATGAGTCAACTCCTACTAATTATTTAAATTTTCACATTCCTCGAAATACTGGGCGAGGAGGAGGGAGTAGCAACCATCTTTCAGTCCGATTTATTGACTAGTCCCAGACCAATCAATAGGGACAACTCTTTTTAATATTTAATCCTTTAGTTTTCCTCATCCAAATTGCAAAGCACTAAAACCACTTCTGTTTGTTGTTTTGACCGTCCAACAGGCCCTTACTCTCAATTTATAGATCAGTTTCAGACCTTTTAATTGATTTAGTGTTTAAAAACAGATAAAGTTATATAGTGGGGGATTTAACATTCATGTTGACACTGAAAGTGATAGCTATAAAATAGCTTTAATGGTTACTAGACTCAATTGGCTTTACTCACAAAAACATAAACAAACATACCCACGTTTGTCTTCATTCTCTGGACCTTGTGCTGACATATGGCATTGAGTGTACAGACATGTAAATTTTCTCACATACCCTGTGCTGTCCGGACATTTTTTAATAACTTTGAGTTTAATTTAACCGGAGCCCCACACCTTACAAGAAATTTCATTATAGTAGATCATTATCAGACGATGCTGTAACAACCTTTAAAGAATCTGTTCCACTTTAATTGCTCCATTATCACAGAAAAACACAGTGGAGGGCAAATAATTTGTTTCTTCTCCTTCACAAATTGATTCTCTTGTTCAGAGTGTTACTTCATCATTGCGTGTTGCATTAGGACAATGCAGCCCCTTTTCGAAAAGAAAGGAAATCTTCATAGAGCAGGCTCACTGGTTTAATTCAGAGGCTGCGATCATAGTAAAGCACAATGTTAGAAAATGGAGCGAAGAATGGCGCTCTACACACCTAGAGGATTCCTACTTAATCTGCGAAAAATAGCCTACTGTTGTATAAAAAGACACTTCACCAAGCTAGAACAGCTTATTTCTCACTCTTAATAGAAGAGAACAAGAATAGAATCCTAGGTTTCTCTTTAGTACAGTTGCTAAACTTACACAGGAGTCATAGCTCTGTTGAGCCATCCATTCCTTAAGCTCTCAGCAGTCATGATTTTATGGGATTCTTCCAAATATAATTGATTCTATAAGAAGAAAATCTTTGACAATCTCCCCAGAGATGATTACTTCATCCTCAACAAGTGAGACAACATTGGAAATAACTGTAGAACCTGATCTGTGTTTGACTGGTTTTGATCCTGTGGAGCTTCCTGAGTTATCAGAAATATTGAGCTTCATCTAAACCTTCAACTGTATGTTAGAACCAATTCCCAACCAAATTATTTAAGGAAGTGTTCCCTTCTGATGTACCCGCCCACATTTTAGATATGATTAATTTATCCTTAGTAAAAATGGTTCTGTACCACAAGCTTTAATCGTAGCTGTAATTAAACCTTTGCTTAAGAAACCTTCGCTTGATCGAGATGACTTAATAAATTTACAGACCGATATCCAATCTTCCGGTTCTTATTCTAAAAATTCTTGAGAAAATAGTGCTAATCAAATGTGTGAGCATTTACACAGGCAATGACCTGTTGAAGAGTTTCAGTCAGGCTTCAGAGCTCATCATAGCCCTGAAACAGCTCTGCTGAAAGTCACTAATGATATTCCTATTGCCTCAGATAATGGACTTGTGTCTGTACTGGTTCTGTTAGATCTCAGTGCTGCATTTGATACAGTCGATCATAATATTCTCCTTAGAAAGGCTGGAATATGCTGTAGGGATCAGCGGGAACCGCACTAGGCTGGTTTTAAATTGTATTGGTCTGACAGATTCCAGTTGTTCATGTAAATGATAAATCATCTTTTAAAACTCAGGGTTAATTGTGGAGTACCACAGGGTTCAGTACTTGGCCAATTCTCTTTACTATATATATGCTTCCAATAGGCTAAAATTATCAGGCCAGATAGAATAAATTTCACTGTTACGCTGAGGACACTCAGCTTTACTTATCCATTAAAATCCTGATGAGCCCAACAGTTAGATAAGACTACAAGCATGTCTTTGAGACATAAAACTTGGATGACTTTAAATTTTCTGGCTTCATAATTCAGACAAGACAGAAGTTGTCGTTCTTTGGACCGGAGTTTTTTAAAAGAAACTGCTTAGTCAATCACTTAACCTGGATGGCATTAAATGACCTCGATAATAAAGTAAAAAACCTTGGGTGTTATTTTGACCAGGACATGTCATTTAAATCCCATATAAACAGGTTTCCAGGATTTCTTCTTTCATCTCCGGAACATTGCCCAAAATTAGAAATATCCTGTCCAGGATTGATGCTGAAAAAACTAGTCCAGCATTTGTTACTTCAAGGCTGGACTATTGTAATTCTTTAATATCAGGAGGTCACAAAATGCAGTTAAAAGCCTTCAGCTGATTCAAAATGCTGCAGCAAGAGTTCTGATGAAATTAAAAAGAGAGAATAATTTCCCCCGATTAGATTTCCCTTCATTGGCTCCCTGTTAAAACAGAATAGAATTTAAAATTTTCTCCTCCTCAACATATAAAGCCTTAATGATTAGCTCCATCATACATCAGAGAGCTGATTGTTCCATATGTTCCTAACAGAGCACTTCGTTCTCAGACTGCAGGTGTACTGGTGGTTCCTAAAGTCTCTAGAAGTAGAATGGGAGGCAGATCCCTTAGTTATCAGGCTCCTCTCCTGTGGAACCAGCTCCCAGTTTTTAATCCGTGAGCGGGACACCCTGTCTACTTTTAAGGCTAGGCTTAAAACTTTCCTTTTTGATAAAGCTTATAGTATAGGAGTGCTTAGGTTATCCTGAGCTATCTCTGTAGTTATGCTGCTATAGGCTTAGGCTGCTGGAGGACATAATGTAACCACTTTCACCCTCTTCGCTACTTTCTAAACAACTATCTTCAATTTTGTATTATTTGCTGTTATTTCAGCTTTTAACTTTGTTCTCTCTCTTCTCTATCTAGAAGCTACACCTGGCCTGACTCTAGTGTCTACCTGTGACAACTGTCTGGAGAGGGGCATCGTCAGCCGACTCGCTGCGCAAACACACCTTGGTGCTCACCTCTAAACGATGATCCACATGGCCCTGTCTTTCAGTTTTTTAACCCTTTTCTCCCCTTCCTAGACATAGCTACTGACTGAGCTTTTACTGTGACTAACTCTCTGTGCTCTCTTCAGACTCTAAAAATTAAAAACTGGCTCAGAGTTTATCTGTTCCTTTTTTTTAGGTGAAACGACTAAAGGAGCTACATCCATTAACAATTTACTCTTCCTTCCCATAGAAAAGTACTCCTGGATCAGTGCTTCTTTGTTCTCTTTGTGTCTCTGCTCTGTTCTCTCTAACCCCCAGTCGGTCGTGGCAGATGGCCGGGTCACACAAGCCTGGTTCTGCTGGAGGTTTCTTCCTGTTAAAAGGGAAGGTTTTTTCCTCTCCACTGTCGCTACATGCATGCTCAGTATGAGGGATTGCTGCAAAGTCAACGCCAGTGACTGTCCACTGTCTCTACATGCTCATCCGGGAGGAGTGAATGCTGCTGGTCACTGACTGGATGCAATCTGCTGGGTTTCCTTAGATAGAAAAAACTTTTTATCCAATTTGAATAAATAACAGAATATGACTGCACTGTTCAATGATTTGGATTAATTGTAATGCATGTACCTGACTTTTGTGAAGTGCCTTGAGACGACATGTGTTGTGAATTGGCGCTATATAAATAAACTGAATTGAATTGAATTGAGGAGGAGTAGCAACCATCTTTCAGTCCGATTTATTGATTAGTCGCAGACCAATCAATTGCTACAACTCTTTTGAATATTTAATCCTTAGTTTTCCTCATCCAAATTGCAAAGCATTAAAACCACTTCTGTTTGTTGTTTTGTACCGTCCACCAGGCCCTTACGCTCAATTTTTAGATCAGTTTTCAGACCTTTTATCTGATTTAGTCTTAAATACAGATAAAGTTATTATAGTGGGGGATTTTAACATTCATGTTGACACTGAAAGTGATAGCAATCTGCTGGGTTTCCTTAGATAGAAAAACTTTTTATCCAATTTGAATAAATAACAGAATCTGGCTGTACTGTTCAATGATTAAGATTAATTGGAATGTATGTACCTGACTTTTGTGAAGTGCCTTGAGACGACGTGTTGTGAATTGGCGCTATATAAATAAACTGAATTGAATTGATATCTTGGCTGAAGATGAATTAGTGACTTTGTTTTACTTTTATCTTGTTTCCTTTGTCATGCTCTGTTTTCTAATGAAGTCTGTCAAATTTAAAACATACTACAGCGTGATACTGAACCTTCAGCCTTTAATTATGGTCATCTTCAACATTTCAAGTCAAACGTCTGAGGTTTCTTTTTTTTTTTGTTTGTTTTAGAAAATGTAGCAATACTTAAAAGGTCTCATCGTTTTGTTTAGAATCTCTTAGCCCTAGCTTAATAAGTTACAATTTTAATTTTGTTTCCTTTGTTGTTGTTTTTTTTATGCCCCGATTCCTAACAAAGTCTCTGATGTTCTGAAGTGAGCGACTTTGTAGGACAGGGTGTTCAGCCTTTTGACACTGTTCAAATTCAAGAAAAGAAGCCAGCTTCCCAGTGTCGATGTGCTTGCAAAAATGCCTCATTACTGCTGTGTTTTCCGCAGGAGACCAGGGCCGTTTTTGGTTCCTTTGAGGATGGTCCTTTTCAGTTTCATTTTCATGAAATGCTACGAAAATAGAAAGGTAAAGGGAGACCAATTAACTTTTATATTTCAACTTCTAACAAAGAACCTTATGGGACAGGATAATACATTACAAACCATGTGTCAAAGTCTGCTATGACAGGATTGTTGGGATTGATTAGTTAATATTTATCAAGAATTATGATTTAAAATCATAATTTGAGAAAATTAATTTCTTAACCAAAAATCCTTATTTATGAATCGAAGCCAGAGATGTCCTCTGGTGTTGTAATTGTAGCCTAAAGCCCTTGATAATTACAACCGTTAAATACTCAGTAATAATTGATAACTATTACTAGATGTCGCTATTTAATCAACCATTTCTGCCGAAACGTGGGGAACTTTGACCTTATTTTGACTGACAAGTCACTCTTGCACAAAATAAACACAAACGACTTCTCTTTATCTATGTGAATATTTATTAAATCAGTAGCCCGATACACCTTGCTATTCTGATTCAATATTCTTCACTTAATCGAACATGCAAAGTTTTACACAAAAGGAAAAAATATCTGACTAAACAAATCAAACAAAACAGCAGTAGGTGTGTATGGAATCAAACCAGCAGTTATGGCAAAAGTGATAATATGACAAAAGAATATGGTGTTGAACGGAGTTTGGGGGAACGGTCCTCCCAAACTGTAACTCAGTTATACTAGGTCATAAAACATCCCCCAACTCTGAGCGGGGGGGTCCCTGCACACAAAGAGTTGGAAAACTTTTGGCGGCAAGCTAGTAAGACATGAAACTGAAGACAAAGAAAATGGTAGAATTTAACTATAAGGTTATTATAGCAGTCCAGTTCTACCACGCACCTGCACTCAGGTGTTCGCACGGTAAAGACTCAACTTGCGAGGCACAGCGGCCTCAGAAATCAACACAGCACATCAAAGTTTCAATACGATGTTGCATGCACATACAATTCAGAAACACATCCGGCTATAAGTGCCGATTTTTGGTGGCCTCCGTGGCAGAAAGGTAGAGAAAGTAGTCACTAGTCGACTGATACAAAAAACAGGAGGGAAAATTGCGTCTCTTTGAAAACTCCGTGGTTTTTTTGGTTACGTGTTAAACTCATGTCTTCGATCGGCAAAGTGAAATTTCTGGCCTTCTTATTCCAGAAACCTGAACATGAATTTTTCGTTGGCCAACAAAGGAGAATAAATGAAGAATCCATGTGGGACCTCTTCTTCTCCAGAGGGATGCTTCAGTTGCATGGTAACCGTGTCGAGGTCCCCAGCTGAAGGCAACTCTTTAAAAGAGGGTCACCTTCCTTTGTAATCTCCTGAGACGTCAGACTTGGGACGCCCCATCATATCAGCCGCAGTGTCCGCTGGAATTTGTAGTAGCGGACTATCCTGGGATACAAAATGGCTGATGATGCCAAAAGGCCTGGTAGTGTCCAGCAACGTGCAAATGGTCCAATATTCAGCACAACATGTGGTCCAACAGGATGCTTGGAATAAAAAGTCATACTAGACAGCAAGCTATAAGATCTGTTAACTTTACCAAGTTTTTCCTCCGTAATATGGCTGTGTAATTTTTCTATACACTATGGTCACCATAAGGCTTTGAAACTTATTAAACTATTGGCCAGCCACAAGAAAAAAACACTGACAGTGTACATCCCTACGAAGGAAGAGAAGCGCTGCTACTGAAATGAGAATTTTACAGTAGTTATAGCCATAACGAAAAAGATAAACCAGAAACCTTGTAATCACATTGATTTATTTAATCAAAAAAACTCTGGCTAGTTGCACAGCCCCTAACCTATTGTGTGCATGTTTCATTTCTTGTTAAGATATAAATGGTTTAGTATACAATATTGATTCTTGTGATAAACCTTATTCAGTCGATTTAGCATTTATAAATAGTAGCATTGAGTATAGAACAAACATAAATATGGAAACAATCATACCATCTGAGGTGTCTGAAGGTTTCTCAGTTGGCGATGCAGTACTTCTCTTTCCTATAATACAGTATCAATACTTTAGCAAAGCAATTCTTTAATGATTTTTGTGTTCCTTCAACACTGTAACTATTTTGAGAGGTTGAGAAAAGAAACTGTAAATACAAATATTTCATTCAACTGCTTAATAATTTAAAATTTCATACCAGCAGAGGTTCCAGGTAATTCACCAGTGAGTCTAGGTCTTCTACATTCTGTCAAATAAAAGTGATACTAAATATAAGGGCTCCGCTATTTTAGTCTTAACTGCACAACCTTCACAGAAACCTAACCTCAACAGTTAAAAAATACAAGGTTACTATATTATTTTGTACTGACTGATACTTCAAGTTCTGCCAAAAACTTGGAAACTGAATAATCAATTTCAGAAAAACAAAAAAAGGCATCCTGGTATATAGTCATACCTTTTACAGTGCCCGAAGGTTTCTCAACAGGTGACATATAGCTTGTCATCCCTAGAATACAGCATACACATGCTACTTCAATGTCAATGAAAGTGTGTGTCAAGCTGTTTTTTTTTTTTTAATATGTTGCCCAAGGGGCTTTAGGCATTTTCTGTTCAGTCCACTATACATTATGGTGCTGGTTAAATTGAGAACTAATTAGGTGAGAGATTATCTAGAAATTCCAGACTTTTCCAGACCTAGTTTTCCTGACATATCTGCCTTTACATTTTAAAATAAGGAAATAAAAAAATGACTAATGTGGACCAAGCGAGGTGCAGGCAGGATTTGCATAGTGCGCCACAACAGGACTCAACGAAAGTGTGTAGAGACGTAAACAAAAGACGCAAGAAAAAAAATATATAAGAAGGAAGAAGTGGCATAGAACGTGAGTATGCACACAAGAGCACATACGCGCACGGAATTAGATATGTCTGGAATTAAGTTTGAGTGTGATTAGGAGGGAATAACCCGCAGGACAGAAAGGAATCGAAAAAAGACCCGCCGTCTGTATTGGATGATGGAGGTGGCGTGCCGAGGCTCTAATGATACATGTTATCATCGTAAACACAGGACTTACCATGCCAAATAGGAAATTGTAAGAAGAAGACAGCAAGGATGGAAGGAAGGACAAGAAGAAGGGCTGTATGTATAAGTGGGTGATCTGGAGAGGTGAGAGGGCAGACGAGGGTATGAAAGAGGGGAAGAAGATGCTTCATCTTCGAACGAAAGCAAAATAGGCCTACAGAAATATTAGGACGCGAACCTCGATAGAATAGAGGTGAGGTAGTATAAAGTCTCACAACTGTGTAAGGACTTGTGTATAGTGAAGGAGGGACTACAAGAGACCACCGCAGAAGGAATACAACATGGATACCAACATTTATACAATGGATAAATGGGATTAGGTCTGCAATGGTTTTCATACTCAAATTTTTTATCTACCTGCAAAATACTGAAATAAAATTTTAGGCCTCTCAAGACAATGCAGTAACCCTTCAAGGCCTGCTGCACAGCAAGGGTATAAAATCTCGTACCAATATATTAGTATATATAATAATATTACTAATATTAGTATTATATATATATATCTATATATATGACAGATCTACTAATCGTTTTTATATATATAGATTTACTATATATATAGATTATTATATATTATATATGATATATTATATATATATATTATATATATCTGTTTGCGTGTGCTGTGGCATAGCAAGTCACAAACTCAAACTGTCAAAAACAAAATTACAGTTTTCTGAACTGCTGATCTTTTACAGTTTATCAAACTAATACATTTGAGCAAAACACCTTCAAAAGAAGCAGGGTAAAAACCTTTGAACTTTATACTAAAATCTAAGTTTTTAGCTTTGTAAAGTTGCGAATTTGTCTAGACATTGGGTTTCAAAGTTTGCTATTCAAATAACCCTGTAGTAAATCAGTTTACTGTCCAAGCAGTTATCTGCATTTCTCAACATGTTCAAATATTGTACTTGAAATTAGAATATGTAAATTAAAGACATTAAATCCATAATCACTAAATATGCTATTCTAGAAATGATCAATCAAAAGGTTACAAAATAATTGAAGTACCTTGTGATGTGCCTTCTCCTGAACCATCTATGGCTGGATAAAATGAAAACACCTAAATATTAATAGTTTTGTTAACATGTAATAGTGCATCAATTGTCCTACTGATTGTCAGGTTCTGGATTTTTGGTGCATGGGGATGTGTCACAAATACCAGCCTCACTTTTTTTCACTTTCAGAGTCTGTCAGGTCTAACTCATCTGAGAAAAAAGAAAAACAAAAACACTTCAGTAACAGGTAAATTAAAAATTGCAAAGTTAATACAAACAAATTAAATAAATACATACAACTTTGAATATACCTTGAATTTTAGTCTCCTCCAGTGTTTTGCCTCGAAGATTTGCCAAGCTCCCCTTTTCCATTGCTAGAAGCAATTTAGAAATTTTTGCCAGCTGGGTTGTGGCCTCTGGAAGCCTATAGTAATCTCTGTGAACATGTATGTCATGTCCAAGAAAGTCGGCAACCTGGTCCAACTCATGATTTTTAAGGTTCAACACTTGTGACAATGTTGTAACATGCTTGCGAAGCTGTGCTGATCTTAGAAGTTCAGGATTTTGGGCACCACTCTCATTTGCATAAACCCGAAGACAGTCTTGTCCTCCATAAGGGGTTAGACAATTGGCTCTGGCAAAGAGAAAGGGATTTTCTTTTGGCACTCCACACTCTGTTCTTCTGCTAACGAGCTATGTGATGGCTTCAACCATGTCTGGTGATAACAGCACAGCAACTTTTCTTCCTCTTTTTCTCTTAATTTCAACCCTGCTAAAATGGGCACAAAGTCGTCGTTCAAGCTCTGTAAGACCAAGAGCAACATCTTTATGTAAGGGCGTGGTGTCTCTCTCAAGAAAGGCAGATAGTTGCATTTTAGAAACCTCTCCGCTTCATCTTCGGTTGAACAAGTGTTGTTCTGCACAGTTCCCTATAGGCTTGCAGTGATGGATCACTTCTCAAAGCCTCAGATGCTGAGTTTGTGGTCTTTTACAAATGCTGGTGAAGACGCTGAACATCCTCCGTGAAAGGGAGAATGCAAGGCTGGTTAAAGCGTTTGCCACTTAAGGTAGTTAAAGCTCTGTGAGAGACAAGTTCAGACCACTTTGACAAGTAAAGTGTTTTGAACTCACATTACTTTTTAAGCACATCGTCTCCTGATATTAAAGCTCTACAGCATATAAGGTCACAGATGTTGTGCAATGAGTGTCCTAGTTTCAGAGCAAGGCTAGGAGCTTTATATGAATTACTGTCCTCATCAAAGCCAGAGACCTTCTTAATAGCTTGTATAACTACATTGAAATTTGAGGGCCTGAGACCCTCTTCAAGGTTGTATATAGAAAACTATTTTCGCAGGATTAGTAGAAGTCTTCCAACTTCGCGAATTTTCTGCCGCATATACTCGTGCTTAGAGGGATGTTGACCATGTTTATTAAAAATTGACTGGGCAAACTGCAAAATGAGAAAGTCACTTCGCACCACCGCAGAAACTTCATCATCTTTCATCACTGTGAGGAGCTTCCAAACACCTTGGGATATTTGTTGACACAGAGCTGAGTCCACCATTGAGGCCAAGCTTAAGACCCTTTTCTTTCTTTTCTCATAGTTTGTTCCTGTTTTTGATTTACATATATGGACATGCCGCCAGAGGTGCTTGCGAAGGTACAGGCCTTGGCAATACATACAGTGAACATACTGCTTAATGTCATACTTCAGCTTGGGTTTGCGTTTTATTTTTAGCAGTCCGCTACTACTTTTGAAAACCTCTGTATTGTGAGTACAGTTTCCCTTATTTCTTAATTTTCCTAACATTTGTTTTTGCAGTTTTGAGGCTTTGGGTTGTGCTAAAGCTTGAGCAACTTCGGCATGAGTCTTCTCATGGACTTTTAAGTGTCGATCAATCTTTGTCTGGGGCTTGCCACATACGAAGCAGTAGTTTTTCTCATCTCTTGAAGACGATATGCTTGCAGACTGGATGTTTTTGACATCTTCAGGTCAGGTTAATAAAATATTAAAGTATTAATATTAAATAATATATTTATATTCATATTTATAATCGTCGACCCCCAGCTAGTAAGACATACTGTAGGTCTTATTAAGATTACTAACTGGAGTTAGCAATCTTCTCCTGGTGAATGGATGGCCCAAAAGTTCCATTTGTGCCTTTAGACAAATAATTGCACAACTGACAGTGCAGGTGAATTATTAGTATTTAAGAGGCAATTGATGGATATCAAAATTAGAAAACAATGAAGCAAAGCAAAAGATGCATCTAACATTTACTAAAGTTACAATTTTGATTAAGAACATTGATAATGAGACTCTTTATGAAGTCCATCAATGTCATAGTGGAAAACCAGGTGACTCTAGTGCAAGCAACAGTTACGGAGGCAGAGTTAGAGTTAAACAGGTGCATTGATAAACAGGAAAATGCAACGAGGTCATCGGGAATCTGGGTTCTGCTGGTCGGGGCACTGAAGGAGAGAGGTAAGTGAGTACAGGTGGCTGGTGGTAATGTGCGATTTGAAATGTTTGATGGCCGGTCTTACTTGTTAGAAGGAAGTGGAGTTTCTGGGGGAAAGTGAGAAACGCCACGGAGACTGAGTTTTCAATTCAATTCAATTCAATTCAATTCAGTTTTATTTATATAGCGCCAATTCACAACACATGTTGTCTCAAGGCACTTCACAAAAGTCAGGTACATACATTCCAATTAGTCCTAACCATTAAACAGTTTGACAGGTGATGTTGCGGTGAGGTGGTTATTGTTCCTTCGGATCTTCTTCCAGATGGTGCATGTGAAGTTGGAGGGTGGACAGGCTGGAGCCTTGTGGGCAGGTGATCCAGAGGAGAGGTTAGCGCCTTCTGTGGGTTTGCAGGTTCTGGGAAGCTGAAGGAGACTCTTGAGAGGAGAAAGACAGGGAAGTTTCTTCAGCCAAATGGGAATTGGGACTTGGAACATGGGCGGCGAGAAAACCAAGTCTAGGTCCTGGAAATGATAAATCATCTTAAAACTTCAAGGTTAATTGTGGAGTACCACAGGATTTTGTGCTTGAGCCAATTCTCTTCACTATATATATGCTTCCAATAGGTAAAATTATCAGGCAGCATAGGATACATTTTCACTGTCACGCTGATGATACTCAGCTTTACTTATCCATAAATCCTGATTAGCCCAACCAGTTAGATAGACTACAAGCATGTCTTGAAGACATAAAAACTTGGATGACTTTAAATTTTCTGCTCCTAAATTCAGACAAGACAGAAGCTGTGGTCTTTGGACCAGAGTCTTTGAAACAGAAACTGCTTAGTCGATCACTTAACCTGGATGGCATTAAATTGACCTCCGGTAATAAAGTAAAAAACTTTGGTGTTATTTTTGACCAGGACATGTAATTTAAATCCCATATTAAACTGGTTTCTAGAATTTCCTTCTTTCACCTCTTTAACATTGCCAAAATTAGAAATATCCTATCTAGGAGTGATGCGGAAAAACTAGTCCATGGGTTGCTTCAAAGCTGGCCTATTGTAATTCCTTACTATCACGATGACCACAAAATTCAGTTAAAAGCCTTCAGCTGATCCAAAATGCTCCAGCAAGAATTCTGATGAAAATTTAAAAGAGAGATCATATTTCTCCTATTTTAGCTTGCCTTCATTGGCTCCCTGTTAAATCCAGAATAGAATTTAAAATTCTCCTCCGCACATATAAAGCCCTTTATGATCTAGCTCTATCATACATCAGAGATCTGATTGTTCCCTATATTCCTAACAGAGGACTTTGTTCTTAGACTGCAGGTTTACTGGTGGTTGAGTCTCTGAAAGTAGAATGGGAGGCAGATCCTTTAGTTATCAGGCTCCTGTCCTGTGGAACCACCTCCCAGTTTTAGGTTATCCTGAGCTATTCCTATAGTTATACTGCTATTGGCTTAGACTGCTGGAGGAATAATGACCACTTTCACTCTCTCTGCTACATTCTCATACTAGTCTCCAATTTTGCATTATTTGCTGTTATTTCAGCTTTTAACTTCATGTTCTCTCTCTTTTTTCTTCCTAGAAGCTACACCTGGCCTGACTGTATCTACCTTGTAGTGATATTTGTCATTATTATTCCTACCACTAGAGGGCCGATATACCTTTTATCATGCAGAACCCATAGGCATTGTGTAGCTGATTAGAGACAGTTGTAATACCTGCTGCATGAAGAACAGTGTTTGACCTTGCTGCAGTGATCATTAAAGAACCAGTCAAAAGAACCGAAGTTTCTTCATTTATTAGAAACGATACATGGTACCAGGAGTGCTACAGAAGTCATGGAAAGTTTAAAGCCGCCTGACTCTGTGAACTGGACTGGAAATGTGGACTGTGAGTGGAGGACCTTTTAGCAGCGTTTTATGCTGTATATTTAAGCCATCTGGCTTGATAACAAACCTGATGCAAGGAAAAATGCACTGCATCTTACCATCGCATAGTGATGTCAAAATGAGGCTTTTTGAAGCATAGAATCATTTTGAAAGTGGTTCTCTACCCGGAGCTTCATTCAATTCCCTTGGGTGACATGTACTGGCAGTAGTGATTGTTGCACCAAATGAAGCCCTGCGAATGTGATGCACCTCTTGTGTAAATAATAGCACTTATGTATGTATATATGCGTGTTGTACATATGTGTTTTTAGTAACCCATTAAAGATTCTGAGTAATTAACTCATGAAAAAATAATAATTTAAAAACAACGTAGGGGATTACAGATGAAAAATAGCCATTAGGCTAATTATGGCTTCTTTAACTTGAATTGCCATTTGTTTTATGAAATTCCACTGTCCCATTTTAAATAAATAACAAAAAAATAAATAATTGAAGTGAAAATTTTGATTTGTCATTCATATTTTCTTTGGGAGTGTGCTTGGTGTACTGAGTGCTTTTGGACATTGTGCTTGGTGTAATAAAGAGGGTGCTTGTGTTACTTCAGGTGTTTTTATTCAAGAAAAGTAATTTCTGCACAGTAGAAGGGCTCAAATGTTTTTTTTTTGAGACAAATTCTCCAGCTTTGGAAAATACTCTTTTACATAAGCCCCCTCCATAATTACAAATTTATATGCTGTTAAATATGAAGCTCAGGCAGAATAACCTCAAATAATAATAAGCACTGACAACTGTTGGGTACTGAATCTTATTTGTCTGACAGATTCCAGTTTGTTCATGTAAATGATAAATCATCTTCAAACTTCAAGGTTAATTGTGGAGTACCACAGGATTTTGTGCTTGAGCCAATTCTCTTCACTATATATATGCTTCCAATAGGTGAAATTATCAGGCAGCATAGGATACATTTTCACTGTCACGCTGATGATACTCAGCTTTACTTATCCATAAATCCTGATTAGCCCAACCAGTTAGATAGACTACAAGCATGTCTTGAAGACATAAAAAGTTGGATGACTTTAAATTTTGTGCTTCTAAATTCGGACAAGACAGAAGCTGTGGTCTTTGGACCAGAGTCTTTGAAACAGAAACTGCTTAGTCAATGACTTAACCTGGATGGCATTAAATTGACCTCCGGTAATAAAGTAAAAAACTTTGGTGTTATTTTTGACCAGGATATGTCATTTAAATCCCATATTAAACTGGTTTCTATATAGCCATTAGGCTAATTCTGGCTTCTTTAACTTGAATTGTCATTTGTTTTATGAAATTCCACTGTCCCATTTTAAATAAATAACAAAAAAATAAATAAATGAAGTGAAAATTTTTGATTTGTCATTCATATTTTCTTTGGGAGTGTGCTTGGTGTACTGAGTGCTTTTGGACATTGTACTTGGTGTAAAAAAGAGGGTGCTTGTGTTACTTCAGGTGTTTTTATTCAAGAAAAGTAATTTCTGCACAGTAGAAGGGCTCAAACGGTTTCTTTTTTTTGAGACAATTTCTCCAGCTTTGGAAAGTACTCTTTCATAGGGAACAGAGGAGGCTGGTGTGACAAAGAACTCTTTGGCTGGGTGCTATAGGTTTGGATACAGTGAAAGGCTGGGAGTCCTTTACTATGAAGTCCACAAGAGCTTCATCAAGCTCTTGCTTCCTGGATCCTAAAACAAATAAATAAAGAAAAGTAACTCCAATTTAACTTACAAACATTTAACTGTCATTCTTTCTAATTCTGCATGTATATCTATGTTATGCTGACCTTGATTGGTGGCACGAGGCTGAGTGTTCTCGTGTTTGGCTCTATAATGCCTCAGCATTGATGACGTATTATTATTATACGTCATCATTATTATTATACGTCAGCAGCTGCAGGCAAAGCAAACACTGCACCTGTAAAACCAAGATAACAACCCGTTACCGCACCTCTTGCATAAAATGATACCATGACTATAACACTACTGCATAGTATAGGCTATAGGCTTTCTAATAAACACTTTGAATGTACATAACCTTATTAGGTGGCACCAAATTGAAATATTCCCACACTTGGGAACGCTTCCTAGATGGTTGTTCCATGACAGAATAATCCACCAAAACTCCGAATATCCAAAAACGAGAGCTGTTCGTTACGTATAATACGTGTAGAATGGGGATGTGAACCGGGGCTTGAGCCATCTTAAATACACTGAATCGCGCCAAATGTTTGAAACTCCACCAGTCAACTTGAAGCAGTCACCTGACTCGGTCTGAATGAAGCAGTGAAGTGGTTCACCCGTCATCGGGGACGTCACATGAAGCAAGCTCCGGCCCACTGCTTCACTATAACTACCCTGTCGAGTTTGAAGCGTGCTTTGAAGCCTCGGTGTTAGGGGTAACATCACTACTGTCGCGGGACCTCAAGCTTTGGAGATTTACAACACATTTGTCTACTCGGATGAAGAGGATAAAGACAAGTTTGACACAGTCATTAAGAAGTTTGATGAACACTGTTCACCAAAGAAAAATGAAACCTATGAAAGGTATGTGTTTCACTCACGTTTGCAGCAGCCCGGTGAGAGTTTTGATATTTTCTTAATGGACTTAAAACTGAAAGCTAAAACATGTAACTGGTGTGCTGCAAGATTCACTGATTCGGGATCAGATTGTGATCGGAATATTTGATAACAAAGTAACAGAGGTTGCTGAGAGAGACTGAATTGACCTTGGCTGGTGCCGTGAGCATGTGCAATGCCAGTGAAGTAGCCCTTCAGCATGCTAGGATGTTTGGAGATGCACAAAGGGACTCTGTTATGCCAGTTTCCACAATATCTTCTGGAACATACAAAAATAGGATGGAAAAGGCTAAAAGTCAAAAGGACACAGAGACTTTTAATTGTAAAAGGTGTAGTAGTCGACATGCACCAAAACAGTGTCCAGCATATGGAAAAATGTGTAAGAGGTGCAAAGGACAGAACCACTTTGCAAAGCAGTGTTTCTCTAAGAAGCAACAAAATAAAGATCAAAGTGTTCATGCCGTGGAAGAGACTCCTCTCAGTGACACTTTCTTTGTGAGTGTTGTAACACAAGATGATTCAAAGTCAAGTAAAAGTAAACAGTGAACAGTGAACAGAGATGAGCAGGACAGGTGGACGGTCCCTTTGCAGGTAAATGGAGCCATCATTCCTTTTTAAGCTTGACACAGGAGCAAAAGCTAACTTAATAAATGAGAGAGAAATTTGTGCAATGAAGACAAGACCTCAGATGTCTCTACATACTTGCTCACTCAAACACTATAGTGGCCAGCCCACTGAATGGGTAAACTCTATGGTTTGTGTGAAAAAGCCAAATGGAGACTTAAAAGTGTGCATGGATCCTACAGACTTGAATGCCAGCATAAAGAGAGAACATTATCAGATTCCAACCAGAGATGAAATCGCAAGTGAGATGGCTGGTGCACTGTTTTTCAGTAAGCTGGATGCATCTCAGGGGTTTTGGCATATAAAACTGCATGAAGAAAGCACAAAGTACTGTACATTCAATACACCCTTTGGTTGCTACAATTTTCTGAGAATGCCATTTGGAATTTCATCTGCTCCTGAGATTTTTCATAGGTCTATGGAGCACATTATAGAAGGCATTGAGGGGGTTCAATGTATGTGGATGACATCATTCTATGGGGTTCCACACTGGAGCAGCACGAGAGACTTATCCAAGTGCTTTGACAAATTTAGAGGTATGGATTAAAGCTCAATAGAGCAAAATGCCAGTTTGGAGTAAAAGAGATCACCTTTTTGGGAGACAAAATGTCTGAGGCAGGTATTGAGCCAGACAAGAGTAAAGTGAAAGCAATACTACCAATGCCTCGACCTGGTGATAAGAAGAGTGTGCTGAGAGTGCTTGGAATGATTATTTTGTTGGAAAATTCATACCAAATCTTTCTGCAAAAACTGTATACATGAGACAACTGTTACAGGATAAATGTGAATTCAAGTAGACAGACAAACATGAAGAAGAATGGGTACAACTCAAAAACATTCTCACATTGGAACCAGTTCTGTCATTCTTTGATTCATCCAAAAAGACAATGATATCCACAGATTCATCAAAAAATGGACTTGGAGCTGTTTTTCTACAGTCAGATGGAAGAGACTGGAAGCCAGTTGCATATGCATCAAGAGTGATGACCTCAGCTGAATGTCGATATGCACAGATAGAAAAAGAGTGCTTAGGACTGGTGTATGGCTTTGAAAAGTTTAATAACTGTCTATGGCTTACCAAATCTCATTGCAGAGACAGATCACAAGCCATTGATAGCCATCATCAAGAAGAATCTCAGTGAAATGTAACCATGAATTCAAAGACTGATGATGACGCTACAGCGCTATGATTTTGACCTGATCTACACACCTGGTAAGCACATTGTACTTGCTGATGCTTTGTCGAGAGCAACGGTTCTGCGTGAAGTACAGACTGAGACTTCAGCAGAGTGTGATGTGGAACTTCATGTGAACCTAATAACTGAGTCTCCGCCTGTGTCTGAAAGGAAATATAAACAGATCACATTTTAAACAGAGAAAGACACGATTCTACAGAAAGTCATCAAAAATGTAAGTGAGGGTTGGCCACGAGATGATTGTAAACAGTATTACAATGAACTAAACTGAGGTTTGTCAATGATCTTTTCCTCAGAAAGAACCAAATTGTTATTCCTCAGTCACTCAGACCAGAGATGCTTCAAAAACTTCATGAAGGGCATCTGGGTATGGAAAAATGTAAAAGGAGAGCCAGCTATTTATTGGCCAGGAATCAATGCAGATATCGAAAGAATGGTTTCAAGTTGTGAAACACGCCTGAAGTATCAAGCAAACCAGCCAAAGGAGCCAATGGCACTCACACACTTACCACGAGGACCATGGCAGAAAGTTGGGACAGACCTGTTTTACCTGCATGGAAAAAAGTACCTACTGGTGATTGATTATTTTTCCAACTATCCAGAAGTTATTTTCCTACCCCACATGACTGCAACCTGTGTGGTAGAGCACATGAAATCAATCTTCGCAAGACATGGAATTCCTCAGATTATTTACAGTGACAACGGACCTTGTTATAGCTGCAAAGAATTTCAAAGTTTTGTTAAAGAGTATGAGTTCAAATTGTCAAGCAATTACTTAAGAAAGCAAAAGACAGTAACTCTGATCCACATCTGGCTTTACGGAGTTATCGAGCTTCACCTCTTGAACATGGCAAGTGTCCTGCAGAACTTCTGATGGGAAGAAACATTCGCACCACACTCCCCTCTGCTGTGGAACAAAGGAAACTCACAGAGGTGATAAAAAAACAAAAAAATCTGCAAAAGAGACAAAATACATATTATAAGTCATCAAGACCACTGGTTCCACTGGAAAAACATGACACAGTAAGAGTTCAAGATTCTAACATCTGGAGTAAAATAGCCACAGTGCTAGAAGAAGTAAGTCCAAGACCCTACACAGTCAGGACAGAAGATGGTCAGATTCTGAGGAGGAATCTTCGAAGCTTGTTGAAAACAAATGAGACAGTTGGAGAACCAACAGAAGAAGAAAAATCTGCTAACACTAATACAGCTGAACCACTGATGGGACTTGATCAAAACCAAGCAGCTGAGCAGATACCTTCTCCGTCTGTTTTGAGAAGATCAACTCGCAACGTCAGACCTCTTGATAGACTGAACTTATGAATGGAATGTGTATCCTTTTCAGACTAAAGACTAAATTGAACTGAATTGTTGTCAAATGATGTCTTTAAGTATTATATAGTAAAACGTTTTGAAAAAAAAAAAATAGCTAAAAGTTTAACTATTGTTTGTTGAGGGTTATGAACAGCAAGGTACTTTGTATTTTTTTGAATACAGTCAGGTATAGCTTAACTTTAATTAAGAAAGAGTGATGCAGTGATATTTTTCATTATTATTCCTACCACTAGAGGGCAGAACACATAGGCATTGTGTAGCTGATTAGAGACAGTTGTAACACCTGCTGCATGAAGAATGCTGTTTGACCTCGCTGCAGTGATCATTAAAGAACCAGTCAAAGAACCCAAGTTTCTTCATTTATTAGAAACGTTACAGACCTGTGACACCTTTCTGGAGGGGGGCATCGTCCAAGCTTCTGCTGCCAACAACTTAATGCTCACCTTCTACCGATGATACACTTGGCCCTGTCTTTCAGTGTTTAATCCTATTTTTCTCCAAGACATAGCTACTGACAGAGCTTTTACTGTGACTAACTGTATATGCTCTCTCTCATTCTCTAAACTTGAAAACTGGCTCAGAGTTTATCTGTTTTTTTCTTCCTATATGAAACCACTAAAGGAGCTACATCCATTAACATTTACTTTTCCTTCCCATAGAAAGTACTCCTGGATCAGTGCATCTGTGTTCTGCTTCTGTGCTCTTTTTCCTTCTGAAATCTGTATGATTCAATTGAACTGACTTAGCCCATTTTAAACCTTTCACATAATGCAACAGGAAACAACACTCTTCAATTATGTTCAACTCTGCCTTCCTCCCTCACTGTTGGATGAAGTAAGGGGGAGTCAGGTTTAGCCTAAACCGGCTCAGTTATGGTTGAGGTGTAAACACACCCTCCATTTCTTCTACCTGTGCGACCCCTTTTCTTTTCCAATGGTTATAACCAGTCTGACAGAGAGAGGTACCCCCAATCCTTTTGGTTTTTAGTATAACAATGGCAACCAGTGGCCTCTAGATGGACAACTTTATCCGTTTATTATTTTACTTATTACCCCTACACATAGCCCATTCTAAAATGTCCAAATTCTAACACTCAGTAGTTTATTCCAACCTTCCCAAACTACCCCGCACCATTCCAAACCCTTTGTGAAGTGCCTTGAGACGACATGTGTTGTGAATTGGTGCTATATAAATAAAACTGAATTGAATTGACTCCACATCCAATCTGGCATCAAAAGATCTTAGTTATTAAATACAACAAGTCCATTATTTGTCTTTAAAGATACAGGACATATAAAGTTGGGGCCAATATGCAACACTGTCTTGTCAAAATATCAGGACCTCCAACTTATAAAAGACTAAGATTATAAAGGTTGAATGCTGAAGACATGTCACATAAACCAGGTGAAATTAGCCAAATTTTATTCAGTTCATCCGTAGCCCCAGCAGGGCAAGGGCAGGTGTTTGCTATTCAATCTGGGACACCTGCACCCATCTCAAATAAAAAAAATTAGTATAAAATTTCTCAGTTTTTCTGTAATTTTCTATGGCTGTTTAATGAGGGAGTTATTAAATCTGGATTTGGAAAGGAAAACTTAAATGTTTTCAATACCTCACAATTCCCCTAAGGTATGTTCTACACTGTAAATGTCAAGACTTATTCACCTGAAATTAATGAAAACACCTCCACCCTGTATAGTTCTGTAGGCCTTACACACAACATTCAAATGTCACTAGTCGAGACTCATGTAACTAATATTACATCATTCATGTAACTGTGTTATAAAATTGAACATCACAAAAAAAGAGTAGCATATGATGTGTAGTTTAAGATTGAGTTGTTGCATATTTGCACACAGTTGCACGTAATGCAATGATATTCTTCTTCATTTTAATTTTTAAGAATGAGAACTGATCTTATTTTTAGACCTATACCTACGAATTAAGATAGCTAATTGGCAAACCTCTGGAATGAGAACAGTCACTCTGGATTAAATTAGAATACATTACCAATGATGTATATGTATTTGCATCTAACATTTATCACAAATTTGTAATGTTCTGTTTTAGACCTAATATAAGGTAAAGACAAATGAGAAATTTAAAAAATGTGACTGAGCATCTGTCAAATATATCACTTTAATTACAACTGTTGTTATTACTGCATATTGTATTATAAGTGAAAGCTCTCTGCATTCAAAACAGTTCATCAGGAGAAAATGAAACCTTTTTAAATTGCAAACAACAGAAAGATGACATTTATATTTAGTCAAGCAGTTTAACTGATTATGGGTCTAACTTAACATGCCACTGAACATTTCTTAGTTGAGTTTTATGAATGCTTTGTGCAACTCAAGGTTTCTCATATCCACTGTTTTTGCAAAAGAAGCACTTGTTTGTTGTTCATCACATTTTCTCATTGGGAAATCAACACCTAGGCTGCCAAAGAAAAACAAGCAATGCAACTTAGAATATATTTTTTATTTTGCGAAGGAATAGCTTACCAAAGTGTGGTTTACTGTGATTCTTTACCTCAGGGTTGTGGCTACCAACTCATTGCTGAGTGTCCAAAGAAATGTCAGTATGCCGACAGGTTGTTATCATCAGTGCCCTTATCTTCTTCTAGCAGCTGCGCCAACAAAACGAAAACAGTCTGCAAATCCAGACAGTCAAGGTTTTATGGCCCATTGCTGCAGCTCTGTAACAGTAATCAAGGGATCAACTTAAGGCATATAAAATTTCAATACATCAACTATAAAACAATGGAGCTAAAATGGTACAGCATGCTACACTGTGATTGGAGCAAATAAATCTATTATTTCCCTTGCTGACCAAGCAAGCTGTTGCATAGTAATACTTTTAATAATGTGACTATACCTTAGTTGACAGAATGTAAGACTAAAACACTGATTGCAATTAAACAACACATATAAATTTGACTTACCAAATTACCAATGTTTCTATGAGTGTCTTTAGTTTCCTAAAAATCGTAGAATGGAACTTTTATTTTGTTTCCACGAGAGTCCAAACCATGTTTTGATTGAGGAATGAATTATTTTTAAGTCAATTACAGTATACTCACGTCAACATATAAGCCATCACAAAATTAGAACAAACAGAGGTTCAGCAAAAGTATTTGTTTTTTAACCTAGTATAATTGTAGGATTACAACCACAAATGTAGGTGAGACTGACAGGAATTATTAAATTTTTTATTAGATTTTTGATACACTTTGTAGACTGCTAGAAATATAATGATAATTAGAAAAGAAACCCCTTTCCATATTACATAAAGTTGAGAAGTCCATGTAATAGATGTTGAGGAGATGAAATGTAAAATGAAAAGTGACTAGAAATTTTGGATGAACTAACATTTTTCTAATTACTGGTCTGATTTCTAAAGTATACGTCTACTTGGAAAAGCTTAAAAAGATCAGCAGGTTTTGAGAGGAAAGTACTGTCTATAGATCTAAAGAAATGTAAAGAAGCTCTAGCAAGTCAGCACTGAGCTAAGAGACTCCACTTACATTTAAAGCATCGAAATCAAAGCATCATGAATTGTAAAAGAGATCAAGCAATGTTGCTACATTAAAATTTAATTCAAACTTAACACAGGAAATGATGGGTCCCTTTTTTCTTCTAAAGGTTTGTTTAATCTTCACACACATGCCAAATAAAATCTCTTTGATCCTTCTTTCCCCTTTAATCAGTGTACATGTTCGAATACCCTCCTCCCTTTTCTGTCCCTCATTCCGACTTGTTTCTCCACAACCCGTCTGTCTCCTTGTAATGGTTTCATTTCTGTTGACAAAGCATTACAGAGCCCCTGTGTCTTGTCCTACCTAATTGGTCCACGTAGACTAATTTAGCATCTAATTACCACGCTAGTTTTCAAGCTGCTGAATTTTCAGGGTCGTGTTTTGCCTTTAGATAACTTTGCTTCCTTTCAAGGCAGTTGCTCACATTTCACCTAAACATGAATAACTGTTTTTTGTTAGTTAAAAATAATTAAAATACCATTCTTGTAACTATGACTTAAATACCTAAAAAAAGGCATAGGTTACAAGAGTGACATGGTATAATACAACATCTTAGACCCTATCACAAAGGATTTTTAATGCAAGTTTGTCATTACAGTATAACTGAATATTAATGATAAACCTGACAGGAGTGAAATTTGATGATGGCTCAGATCTGGATATATTTTAGCCTTGTTATCATAGGATTTCCATGCTTTGTTGGTCAGTTAAAATTATTTTCCTTTCTATTCAAATAATATATATTATTTAAGTCTACACCTTAATAAATAACTTTTTTGTATTACTTGCATTCACTCCACACCAAGTTATTACCTGGTAGATTGCTTGGCTTTGGAACAATTTGCCTCTTCGCCAAATTGTATCCCCAATTTGTACATTCATATTGTCATTTCATCCTTCTTACTTCCATTTTTGTTTTTTGTAAAGAAACCCTTTTCTACCCATGTAATTAAATTACATTTGACAAGTTTTCTTTTTAGTCAAGTATTTTCATCAAGTATGGAGGTGAATACTAATGAAAATGCTCAAATCTCATGTTTAGGTACTTCAATAAAAATAATACTATAATAATAATACTAATTAATTAACAACAAGAAGAGTTTTGGTTCTAAACCCTGTTTGGACATGTTGAGCATTGCAAAAAAGGTACCAAACAGCAAAGGGGCGACCAACCAGCATCCAGATTACCTCTTAACTAAAAACAATATTGTTGAGACCCCTTCAAATAATATTGGGACTTTGTTACAACAACATTGATCTGACAGAATGTGGACGAATATCAAGACTTGTGAGACACCATCAGAATTTCCTAATATTTTCCGCTTAAAAATCTGTGCTGGTACACCATTTCTTTAAAAATATAAATGATCTCCTTGAGCAAGGGCATATCCTCATTGGGCTTCTCATATTATGCAGATGATACCCAATTGTAACAAAGTCTTGCAACCACAGTCTTGGATTGACCTTGTCCTATCCGTTCCTCTCAAAGATTCTCTAGACATATATAGTAAGACACGGGTGATATAAATAATGACCACAGGTCCCTCTCACACAACATCAGTCAGTCAGTCAGTCAGTTAGTTTGTTAGTTAGTGAGTCAGGTAGTTAAAAATGTTATAGTCTCAGATTTTTTTCCTTCACATTTTATGAGGCTAACTGTACAATGAGTTGTAGTCTGGCGTGGCAGTGCTATTAGACGTTTTACTGTATTACAGACTAAATGTATTACCATTATTGTTTTTCAAACAATAAACAGCATAAAATGCCTGGTTAGGACCAGTGTCAAAGGGGCATTTCTTTAACACTAGGACTCCCAGAATTCTAACACTACTAGAACTCCCAAGACCGTCAACTTGACGGCGAGCATTCTGGATGCGAGGGCGGTGATGACGTCATCGCATTAATGCTATAAAATTTTGTTTTTGACAAGAATTAATAATAGTATTTGATCAAAACCTATTATGTTTTAGTGTTATTTATATATAGTACTGAAAAATAATACAGAGTAGTGGATACATTTAAAAAAAAAGCTTTACTAATCTGACCAAAAGCTGGACAGCTCAATGTTACGCCCCCCTTTCACTTCGCAGACATAAACTAGCGCTAAAAATGCATTCAGCTCATCCACACTCATGTCTGAGGAGGAATCATCTCCGAAAACTCTGCGGGCCTCTGCCACACTGCAGCCGTGAATGCGGATAAGCATTTCGGCATCCACTAAGACAGAGGTTCCCAAAGTGGGGGGCGCGCCCCCTAGGGAGGGATCAGCGCCACTGCAGGGGGGGGGGCACAGTATAAATAACTGAAAGACTGTTTTGCTTCCAAAGCAACTTCCTTCCAAGCCAAAGGTTAGAAAATATGACGAATCATATTTTGAAATAATTCATTGAAGACAACAAGCTACAGAACACAGTGATCTCATGCATGCAAGCACACATCTCTGCCCTTCAGAAACATTTCCTGGTGAAGGATTCCAAAGAATTTGACTGGATTCATGATCCCTTCAGTGCAAAACTACCTACAAACTTCAGCACATCAGAGGAGGAACAGTTAATTGATGTCACCTCTAATTCAACAATGCGGCTACAGTTTAAGTCAAAGACACTGGCTGCATTTTGGATTGGAGTGGAGAAAGATAATCCACTGCTAGGTAAGAGAGCCCTGGCCATACTTCTCCCTTTTGCCACATCCTACCTTTATGAGATATGTTTTTCTGCTGTGGACTCAATTAAGACAAAATACAGATCAAAGCTGGACACTGAAAACGAACTTCGAGTGGCAGTCTCACATTTGAAACCCAGATCTGCAGCAACAAGCAGGCTCACACCAGTCACTAAAAAGATATCAAGATGAAAGATGTTATTTTCACAAGAAACCTTATTTTTCCTCTCAGGGAGTTGTTCATGTTTTACACCCATTTTACACATTTTTGAAAAACGGGTCAATAGCAATGTTGAATATTATACTGTAAAAAATTTACATTTGAAATGTTTACACTGTAAAAGATGGTTTGTTGTTTTGTTACTTAAATGACTCTGTAGTTTATTTTATTGCAACCTGTAATTTACTGCAGTTTACTGAGTTGTGAAATAAATTGCAATAGAATTTATAAACAAAATGTGTGTGTGTCTAGTCGGTGGGTCGATGTGTGCTGGGCAGAGGGGCACAACATTTCCTTATAAATCAAAGGGGGGCCCAGGACAAAAAAGTTTGGGAACCACTGCACTAAGCACAGGAACGCGGTCTGGGCATCTTGGATCTGGCGCTCTGTCAACGCGTTCTGGCTCTGACGCCTCTCTCTACTTTCTTCCTCCCCTACCACTGTCCACACAGTGCCATCCTTTCCTATCTCCTCCTCCTTCCCAGGTGTGCGCTCGTCTTGAGATGAAAACCCTGTAAACGTAGAATAAGTTGTTGTTACTGGGCTACTATATCTATGATCTAACTTATTGTTTATTTCTTTTTCCATTATCAGTACCTTTATTTGTAGTTTCTCTCCTGCCAGGGAGCTGGATTGCTGGGTTTATAGCTGGGCACTGATCACCTGGCTCGTCTCCCTGTCTCTGAACCTGCGCTGATTGTGGCACTGTTTCTATAGTTTATATATTATTAGTTTACTAATCTGTAAACTATAGCCTAAAATGATAAAATCGTTACATAGGCTACCTTGAAATAATGCGCCACAACCTCCTGCTAATGGGCAGACTCGTGTTTTTTTTAGCTGGAGGAGGCTCACTCTCTGACCTGCTGTTACTGGAACAGAATACTGACCTTTTTTTTTTTACAAATACAAAATAACACTGGACGATAGCAAAAAGGTCCAACAAAAAACAACAGGAAACAGGACGAAGCGTTAGGATGTGTAGTGAAATGCTTTAGAAATGGCATTTCAAAAACAGAGATGCATAAAGTCTTCAATGTTTCAGTGTTGTTTTGACACAAGTGCATTATCAGTACCTTGATTTGTAGTTTCTCTCCTGCCAGGGAGCTGGATTGCTGGGTTTATAGCTGGGCACTGGGCACCAGGCTCATCTCCCTGTCTCTGAACCTACGCTGATTGTGGCACTGTTGCTATAGTTTATATATTATTAGTTTACATATCTGTAAACTATAGCCTAAAATGATGAAATCGTTATATAGGCTAGTCTTTTACTACCTTGAAATAATGCGCCACAACCTCCTGCTAATGGGCCGACTCGTGTTTTTTTAGCTGGGGGAGGCTCACTCTCTGACCCGCTGTCACTGGAACTGACAGCGGGTCTGTTCCAGTCTGTCACTGGAACAGACCAAGAACCGTCAGAATCCCTCTCGACCTCAGAATGACGATCATCTAATTTTTGAAACATTTCCAATGCCTCTTGAGCAGAAAATATCCTTCTAGAAGCCATTTGTAGGATGCCAACAATCTCCTTCTCAGACTGCGTTCTATAGTGGCGGTTGCTAGGCAACCCTCGCGCGTATACTCAGCCGCTGGAAACAAATATCAATGTAATTAAGTAGGGGCGTCAAAATAGCAGCTGTGGTAGTTAGAGTTAGAAATACTTAGATCTTTTATTTACTTTGTTGTTTATTTTTAAAAGAGACAGGAATATAAAAGACACAGGTTTAGAAAAAGTCAGGATGCCAGGAAGTTCAGAGTTTTAATAAACCCGAGTTATGGCATGTCAAAGCACACAAAGGAGGAAAGTAAATGTGCTGCTGCTGTCTTGCATGCTTTGCATGATACCAGCAACATTCACAAATGACAAATATTTTTTATAATTGCTCCAACATTTTGTATCTTAAAAAATAAACAGTAGTCCAGAATAAGGAAGCAATTAACCTCAAAATAAGCCCATTCGCCCCATGTGGTTGTTACTACCTGATCTTATAGGCTACAATTAAAAAACTACAAACAACCCCATTTAGCCCCACTGTCTTAATTGGGCAGGGTGGCACATAAGTGTGCTGTCCTGGGCTCTGTTGCCCCTTGACACAGATACATTTGTGGATTGTATCATTTTTCCATTTAGAGAACTAATGATATCATTTTGTTCTGTGTCAGCAGGGCGATACAGAGCAGCAGTTTAAACGTCAAAGCTAATACTTTTGTTCGCACCTAACATTTTAACATAAATGTAGACTGCCCTCTGTGCTCAAGTAATCAGCTTAAGTTGTTTTAACGCATTTTTTGTTTTTTTTGTGTTTAAAGATAAAACCTCTATATATTTATGATAGCTAATCCAGAGACACTCCTGCAGCAAAACAGGGATCAGCTATTTCTAGGCCAAAAGAAATTGCAACTTTTCTGCTAAGACTTGTTTTAGCTTTTTGTGTCTGCTGAAGTTGGCAGAAGTCTGACCCAATTATTTACATAAAATCAATCAAGCAACTCTGTTGGTGTATAAACACCAACCAAACAAAACTTCTAAGACAAATAAATTATACTGGGTCCCAATGGCATTCCGTAGGTGACGTTTGTGCAGTCTGAGGATTTGTCCGAAAACCATAGTTCTTAGAGAATAGACAAATGCACTAGTTGAAAGTCAACATGAAACCTACATTATGGTGTGTAAATTATTAATGCACTATGAGCAGAAGTAATTTGCAAACTTTTATGATTTATATAAATATAGTCAGAGCTAGGGCTGCACGGTGGCACAGTTGGTAGCACTGTTGCCTTGTAGCACTAAGGTTCTGGGTTTGACTCCTGGCCGGGGTTCTGTCTGCATGGAGTTTGCATGTTCTCCCCATGCATACGTAGGTCCTCATTGGGTACTCTGGCTTCCTCCCACAGTCCAAAGATGTTCCTGTTAGGTTAATTGGTCTCTTTAAAATTAGGTGTGTGTGCATGGTTGTTTGTGTGTTGCCCTGCAATGGATTGGCGACCTTTGCAGGGTGTTCCCTGCCTCCCGCCCATAGACTGCTGGAGATAGGCACCAGCTTCCCTGTGACCCACTATGGAAGAAGCAGTATAGAAGATAACTGACTGACAATCAGAGCTAGAGTGGAGTCATGTGACAACTTTAGACGGGGAAAAAGCTTCATCTGAGCACAAAGATCCGATTTTTCAACAGCCATTTTATGAAAATAGTAAAAGATATTAAAAAGCTGAATCATTTGGAAACAGTCCGAAAGCCCTGTCTTCCATTTTAAAATTTGAATGCTGATTCTGGAGCAAGTTTATGAAAGTATTTTAGTTTCAACAATCACTAAGTTGTTGAAGCTGTTCCCCATTCATTTTAATGGGATTTTAAAGAGTGAGATATTCTGAAAAGTATAAAAGTTAGAAATCTGAAAAGTCATAGCCATCATCCTAAGGTAGCAGAATAGTGGAATTGCTGAAACTGCACAAAAACTGCAGGAGGAGTTGAGTCCCAGAAAGTACAGAAAAAGGATCTCAAAAGGGTGAAGGCCTTATTGCCTTAATGCAATAACCACATCTGGTCATTCTGATAGCACACAACAGATTAATATGCACAATCAGCTGGAACTAATGCCATTTGAGTACACAAAATACAGCTCTCAACTTTTGAAAGTGAAATATACCCAGATATGAATTTTATTTTTCATCCACTAACACCAGCTGCAGTTATTACACAAATTAACAATATAATCACAGCCTACAGCTGACAACTTAAAATTGCAACATCAGAGACCTGGATGAACACAGAAAAGAGATCTAATTGATTTCAGCTTGATGGATAGGAAATATGGTTAATGAACAGAAAAAAAACAAAGATGGAGGTGGAATAGAAATATATATGGTGAAGTCATTGAACATCAGAGTCCTGGATGATATGTCAGCTGTTACTGAAAATATACCTGAATGTATTAAAAAAGAATTCTGTACAAAAGCAATGTAAGAATTTAATCACAAGTTGTATAACACACCTGGGACCATCATAAACACTTTTAAAGACTGGCTGGATAGTAAATTTGTTGTAATGACCAACAAGGTTCTGTTTGTATGTGGAGATTTTAATATTGGCTTGATAAATACTAATAATCATAAACACACAAATTGAATCAACACAATGAACAGTTTAGGTCTTTTTCCAACAACCACCAGACGCAGCAGAATCCCATCTCACTCAGCTACTTGGATTGATAATATTTTGACAAATGATATTGTTGTGCAATAATGTTTAAATTATTTATTATTTAGTTTTAATTAAATAACTTGTGGTCTGTCAAGTATTGTCCTGTGAATACCAACCTAATATAGCAGTGGTATTAAAACAATAGATGAAAGAGTGATTTGATCACCGGCATTCTCAAAACCTCAAACTCTGCATACATATGAAATAAATTCCCAAAACTTCTCTCCAAAATATAAGAATTTATTATCAGAAACATTTCAACCCCAAGTTAAAGTGGAACTGAACTCCAAATCAACTTTTTTTTTTGCAGATAAACTGTATAAATATGGCCTAGAATGCTATCTCTATGTTAATGTAGTATTTTTTACATTTGCATGTAAATGTGTTTAATTCTGCAATATTTGTCCCAAAACCATCTTAGTGCTGCCCTCTTTGGGTTGAACAGTGGCTACTGCAGTTGAATTTTCCTTGCTGTTGAAATTTGGTTCAAATGGTACCGCTGGGTACATGTCAAAGTCACAGCCCCATATTTGGGTATAAAACGATCTCACTCACACACGCCCACATAGGGAGTTGGAATTGCGAGCATTGATCATAGTGTGCCATGCTTTTTACCTTCAATCATGTGCTTTACTTGAGATAATATAAATCTAAATGTGAATATAAACTTTCTGAAAGTTTCAACATTACCCCGTGTTAGCAATGATGCTGCTAACATTGCTTTATCACTAAGAAACTGGACCTAGTCTGCTTCTGCAGCGCCAGGTTTGGGCATTGCTGAGTCAGCGCCTTGAGCCATCCAATCGAACTGAAAAGGCTCCCTTAACCTCTGGTGACGAGGGGGATTAAAAATCCTCCATGTCAAAAGATCTATCTGTAGTGAAACTACCAGCGTCGCTCTGCTCACTCGCCATGTTTTAATATGTCAAATTAACCTAGCTGCCACTTTCCCTCATCCTCCTGACCACAATCCCACTTAACCCCTTCCGCTCATCCCAACATTTGGACGTGCCCCTCAGTGTCTCGTGGCATTTTTAAAAATTTGTCTGGCAGTGGGTTGATGCTTTTGAATGAGGTATAGTTCCAGTTTAAATATATTTCAGTCAATAACTATCTAAATAGGCTGGTAAACATTAACCCGTGGAGTGGCGGGTACCTGTGTAAAGGTATGTCTTTCCTTTACACAGGTATCAAAAATTTGCAATTAGACTTCATAACTGTGGAGCTATACTTGATTTATTTAAGTTATGTAATTTGAGGTGGAAATTGCTCTAAAACCTCTTAGGCCTTAACAGGTCACCTAAAACTACCAAGAAAACATGGAAGAATAAAAAAACTAATTAACTATACAAATGAAAAAAAAAAAAACAATCAACAAATGATGAAATGATTGAAAACAATAACCAATAATATGATGGGATATCACACTTCAGTGTGGATATTTATGTTTGACAACAAAGGTTTATTTTGAGAATTATTTGAGGTCAAATTAACAATTGGTATGTGTTCAAACAACGAGTCAAAATGCAAATCAGTACGGTAGATAAAACATAATTTTAATAAAATATTATTTTAAGAATGATTTGTCAAATTAGCAAAATGCATAATATTTTTTGACAATTGATTCCTAAGTTTTAAACAGCCACGATTATTTGGTAAAATAATATTTAAGGAAATATTATTTGCTGAAATAATAATCTTTGGGCAATTGATCTTAATGTTGTAGCCATCACATGGAGTAATGGACTCCTAAATTGGCGGAGTGGAACGTCTATGGAATCTCAGAAGATGGCGACGAGCCCAATGTGCATATTTGACCTTCCTGGCTCTTGTATTACAGTTAGTGGTTTTAGCTAACAATTTACAGATAACAACGATTACGGAGCGAACAAAGCAAGCTGATTGCTGGTTGGCTTTGACAGAACTATTAGCTTTTTAGCAACTAGCGGAGAAAACATTTGGCAGGTTTTAGGTATTATTCTGAACTTATTTTAGCAGGTTAGTTCAAGTAGATTAAGCAAAAACACAGATAGAAAGGAACAAAGTCACATTATGAACCATCAGTGTTTAAAACATTTCATTGAAATAAAGTTGGTCTCAATTTTAAAACACAACACATGAACAGAAGAAGGTTGAAAGGGTGTTGGGTTGTGTGTCAAAGACAATGAACAAAGAACTACTCTTGGTAGAAGCTGGGAGGTAGCTTCTGCTCCCCAGACCAGCAGGCAGAAAGGCATGCGATGCAATGTTTCTATGCTGTCTTCTCCCAGATGCAAGGGCTATCTAACGCCTTTCTCATATCACGACTCTGAAGACCGATGAACGTCATCAGCAGGTTTAATCACATTCAAAAGGCTTCAAAGCTGCATAGTTACTGTTTAAAACATTCAATATACCCAAGTATATGCACCTGTACTCTGCAAACACCAGCTTAGCCAACCTCACAATTCGCAGGTAATTAGCATAACAAAGGACTTGTTTTAAGATCAAATAATGCATTTAAGATCAAATAATGCAAACCCTTGCACAAAAGCAAGGTTACAAACTCATACTTTTAGTACATACCAGCAATGCAACCTTAAACAAAAGATGTGTGCAGTAATCTTCTCTGAGAGGACACCATGAAATGCGGGTTGACACCATCACTTGTTTGGTCTGACTGAGTGCTACTTCCATTCAATAAAGTTCTGTTCAAAATGAAAAGATTGCCAAGGTGCAATACCTGAAATGACCCCTTGATGGTGGTGTAAACATGTAGAAAAACTGAATTGAATTAAAAAGGGAATTTTACACTACTAAACCAGTATTTTACAATTTGATAACAGGACAATCCCCGTCTGACATGAATAGGCGCCACTAATTGAAGTTTTAGCGGAAACAATACATCTTATGAAGGAACCAACGTTACTATCTCTGAGATAGGTCTAGTGAACACCTTTGTACCATGCGATTTGTCTACCTTCATTTCTACAGCATGTACCCTATGCTGTGATTATGAATATGAATATATTATTTAATATTTAATATTAACACTTTAATATTTTGTTAAATAATATTTTGGTCTGTTAAGGGTTGTCCTGTGAATACCAGCCCAATAGGGCGGTGGTATTAGGACAAAATTGAAAGGGATGAGCCAAGCTCTGACATTATATAACAGCAAAACTCTGTACACACACGGAATGAATTCACACAATTTCTTAAAATACAAGAATTTATTAACAAAAATAAGTAAACACAAAGTCAAACATATTGCAATCAATGAACTCTTTACTGAAAAACAATCCAACTAAACTACCAAGCAGAATTAAAAAATAAGGAAGACTAGTGGGCTTTGTACAATATAAACAAGTTGATCAAAGATGGTTGAAAACCATGACCGAAAGAATGATGCAATATTACCATGCAATGTTACTTCTGTTTGAAAACCAAGGATTATCTTGAAGAATCTGGAAATGAAGTTAAGTTAGTCTTGGAACTAACTTAGGCAATAATTGGCATACCTTTAGAAAACCATTCACAATGCAAAATCAGATAAAATATTATTTTAATAAAATAATATTTTAAAGAATGATTTGCTGAATAAAACCAACCTTCTGTATGACCAATTCTCAACGGTGTTTAATTAGCTAGCTTTATATATTAAAATAATAGTAAAATAATATTTAAGGAAATATTATTTTGAATAAGAACCAAGTTTTTCTGGAGAAATGGGGCTTAATGGTGTTTACTCAGTTTTCAAGTTTAGTAAAACAATATTTAGGGAAATATTATTTTCTAGATTGAAACCAGCAACCTTTTTGGGTAAATCATCTTAGCAGGCAAGCGCGTGTTCTTAGCTGTTAGCGGTTGGAGCTAACAAAAGAAGCTTATAGCGTATCATCAGAAACAAACGCATACCTTTAAAGTACCATTAATAAAAGGGTTAATAAGCGTGGACGGCGCGTTATCGCCGATCTTCTGTGTTTAAAATCACCCTTTAAATAAAGTTTGTCTTAACTTTAAAAAAAAAACACAGAACACATAAACTGAGCACATGTGCTGAGCAGATAATCTGCTAGCACTGAGATGGCTGAGTTTTCAACACAAACAAAACCAAACATCATAAAACGAAAAATGTTTAGATTATTTCATTCTAAACTACTTCTCTCTGCCCAAAACACAACCTCTTACGTGAATCGTGCTGAGGAAAAGTTGTCCGGGGCGACGAAGTTGAAGAAAGCCTCCACCGTGAACAGAGGGTTAACTTGCAGCTAACCTCCGTAGCTGTGGGGTGGGGCGGCTCGTTCTGTCAGCCGGCCAAACTGCACATTACAGCTGTAACCACGATGCGGTCTCGTTGTCCTTCCTTCAGACCAGGAAAACTGCTCCACTCGGCGTTGTAGAGACAAGGTCTCTGCTGGGAACTCTCTGGAACACAGTTTGCTTCTGTAGACCTCAGAGAGAAAGTCAAGCAACGCTTGTACCTTAATTACCCCCATTCATGAATGAATACCGGATACACAAACAGCAATTCATTCCTACTTAACTTAGTGCATATGATCGCGTGATCGTATGACACTCTTGGATCCAGTTTGAAAGGTAATGTCTGTTTGCCAGCAAAGAGACATTAGCGCGCTGTGTCCCTCCGTCCAGTTCCGCTGGGGACCTGCATGGAAGAGGTCAGTTTGTTGCAATAGCAGTGATTTTATTTGGACAGTGACGTCATGGGAAGTCCGCTGTTATTCCCTGTTTCTGGCTGTGCTGGAAGTAGGTTAATGCAATTTGTTTTGAAAGTTCCAAGAAGGTTCGTACTGGCCTTTCATTTTGTAACCCATGGCTGTGGTCCCAAAACCTACCATCCTTACTTGGAAGTCCAAGAGGCCATTAATTTATTGGCACGTGACTCTTTTTGAGTACAACAACAGTTCCCAAGCTCATGTTTGGTTGACTGGATTGCCACTTGCGACGTGGCTGAAGATTAGGAAGGAATTCTTTCCGCCACCTGTCCCAAAAGGTGTTTGACAGATGTTGAACCTGGCACCACTGGTGTTTGTAGAGATCTGACATAGTGAAATTTCCAGCTGGAGCCTCAACAAGAGTTTCCTTCTGAGTTAGAAGAGTGACTGGAGTCAAGATAAAGGGGTCATTTGGATCCAATGAAACTGGGACAAGGAGTCTAGCATTTATAATAGCTGCTACCTCTGCCATAAAGGTGATCGGAGCTTCATGAGATAGTGTTGTGGTCTTGAGTTAAAAAAAAAAAACATGGAGTCCAGTATTTTCCAAGCTAGACCAATCATCTCTTCCCAGGACCCACCAAACTGGGAAGCGTGTGGTGGGTAAAAGGTCCTTAAGATCCGTGTTTTTTTAAGTAGTTTTGTACAGTTGTGTTGTCTAAGAGTGAACATGATAGCACATGTTTTGATTTGGATGTCACATCCTTTTGTACGTCGGGAAGACACAAACCATGGGCTGAACACATCTAAGCACACATTCGTAAGTGGAGGATCTGTGGGTAACAGTCTAGAGGGAGGTTTGACATTTTTTGTGTGCTCAGAGGGGCACAAAGTCTTTTGCAGGGTACACAATGATAGATGATTGTGCTCACCTTTCTGCAGAGCAAACAGCTCCTTCTGTAAACAGGTGACCTTGTTGTTAAATGTGCTCATGGTAGTGTTAAGAGCTGCAACATGGTGGTGTCCAGGTACTATGAGTGGATTCTTTTTGCCTTGGCTTAGGTTCGAGTCACTTATATGACCACCTACTCTAAGGAGTTCATTTTCATCCAGGCAGGAGTCTAAGTTTTTGAGAAGTTCTTTGATAGTTTCTCACGTTTTTATACACATTTAATCTTGTTGTACTGCATGAATCCTGATGTTCTGAGCTTGTTTAAACTTGCCCACAGTAAGTCCTGTCTCACAGTAATCCCAACCGCGGCAGTGACTGGTTTTGCTTGGTGGAGATTCGCTGTGGGTGACATGCAGTAGTCTAGAAAGAGCATGTGTCAGTGACTTCCAGGTGGAAAACTTGGAGAATCTGTCTTAGTCAAATTGCCTGGTTGAGGTTGTAGTTTTAAGTGTCGTCTACAAGATCTTAAGAGTCTTTTGGGGGACTTTGGACTTGGAGCAAAAAGTCAGAACCAGTCGCTAAGGGGCAGCTGATATACAGGAACAGAGCGAGAGGCGTGATCAGGTTGTGATCGAACCCAGGACCTTCTTGTTGCAAGGCAACAGTGCTACCAACTGCGCCATGCAGCCCCACTAAAAAAATTTTGACTTGAATTCCGATCTTCTCCAAATAACACTTCACTAGTCTGCATCCTTCATAACACTGTTTAAGTTGAGTTACAGCTGTTACCACCCATTGACGACGTTGTTTGATTTGTGTTGGTAAATTTTTTGTGAGCAGCTGTGATAGACTAATGAGGTTTCTGTTTCCAGAGCTAATGTTTCCATCCATTTAATTAAGACATAAAGTTTTTTCTTTTTTTTTTTGTTTGACTTTGATTTTTACTGGTTTTATAAATTAACACAGATCCTTTGTTTATTTAATCCAGACGATAAAAACAGATTAAATAGACGGCTGATGTCCATCCGCTCCAGCCAGGGTACACTGCTAAAACTCATGTCCCTGTGTTGTTGAAAACAAACAAAAACTGACTGGCCTTTACTACATTCGTTGTCGTATTCAGCTTTATCCGGGACCGGATCATGAGGGCAGCAGACTCAGCAGAGACATCCAGACGTCCCTCTCCCTAGACACATCCTCCATCTCCTTAGGGGGGAGCCCAAGGCGTTCCCAGGCCAGCCGAGAGACATAGTCCCTCCAGCTTGTCCTGGGCCGTCCCCTGAGCCGCCTCCCAGTGGGACGTGCCTGGAACACCTCCCGAGGAAGGCGTCCAGGAGGCATCCGGTATAGATGCCCGAGCCACCTCAACTGGCTCCTCTTGATGTGGAGGAGCTGCAGCTCTTCTCCGAGCCCCCGAGCTCCTCCCAGATGGCCGAGCTCGTCACCCTATCTCTAAGGACGTGCTCGGCCACCCTGCAGAGGAAGCTCACTTCGTTTTTCGGCTCAGCTCTCTCACCACAACGGACCGGCACAGTGCCCCCATTACTGCGGTAGCCACACCGATCCGTCTGTCGATCTCCCGCTGCATTCTTCCCTGACTCGTGAACAAGCCCCTGAGATACTTGAACTCCTCCACTTGAGGCAGGAACTCCCCTCCAACCTGAAGAGGACAAGCCACCAGTCGAGAACCATGGCCTCAGACTTGGAGGAGCTGATCTTCATCCCAGCTGCTTCACACTCGGCTGCGAGCCGCCCCACCGCATGCTGTAGGTCTTCCTCTGGTCCCCAAACCAGACCCCCTCCAGCCATTGGCTGCGTCTAGAAATCCTGTCCATAAAAGTTATGAACAGGACCAGTGACAAAGGGCAGCCCTGCCGGAGTCCAACATGCATGAGAACTTGTCCGACTTAGTGCCGGCAATGCGGACCACGCTCCTGCTCTGCTTGTACAGAGACTTGACGGCCCCTAATAAAGGGCCCCCAATTCCATACTCCTGGAGCACCCCCCACAGGGCATTACAAGGGACACAGTCGAATGCCTTCTTCAGGTCCACAAAACACATGTGGACCAGTTGGGCAAACTCCTGTAAACCCTTGAGTACCCTGTAGAGGGTATAGAGCTGGTCCAGTTTTCCATGGCTGGGACGAAAACCACACTGTTCCTCCTGAAGCCGAGGTTCGACCATCAGCCAATACCCTGGCGTAGGCCTTACCTGGGAGGCTGAGGAGTGTGATCCTCCTGTAGTTGGAACACACCCTCCGGTCACCCTTCTTATGAAGGGGGACCACCACCCCAGTCTGCCAGTCCATAGGCACTGTCCCCGACGGCCATGCAATGTTGAAGAGGCGTGTCAACCATGACAGCCCCACAACATCCAGAGGCTTGAGGTACTCAGAGCGGATCTCATCCACCCGCGAAGCCCTGCCACCAAGGAGCTTTTTAACCACCTCGGTGACTTCAGCCTGGATGATGAAAGAGTCTAACCCCAAGTCCCCAGCCTCTATTTCCACAAGGGAATGCTTGATGGCAGGTTTGAGGAGATCCTCGAAGTACTCCTTCCACCGCCCAATAATGTCCCCAGTTGAGGTCAGCGGCCTCCCACCCCTACTGTAAACAGTGTTGGCGAAGCACTGCTTCCCCCTCCTGAGGCACCGGACGGTTTGCCAGAATCCCTCTGAGGCCAATCAGTAGTCCTTCTCGATGGCCTCACCGAACTCCTCCCAGGCCCGAGTTTTTGCCTCTGCCACAGCCCGGGCCGTGGCACACTTGGCCTCACGGTACCCGTCAGCCGCCTCAGGAGTCCCACAAGCCAACCACAGCTGATAGGACTCCTTCTTCATCTTGACAGCATCCCCTACTGCCGGTGTCCACCACCGCAGCTATGGGCAGCCGCATCAACAATAGATGCGGAGAACATGGTCCACTCGGACTCTATGTTTCCAACATCCCCCGGATACTGGTCAAAGCTTCTTCGGAGGTGGGAGTTGAATACATCCCAGGCCGAGGGCTCTGCAAGACGTTCCCAGCAGACCCTCACTATGTGCTTAGGCCTTCCAAGTCTGTCCGGCTTTCTCTTCCTCCAGCGGATCCAACTCACCACTAGGTGGTGATCAGTGGACAGCTCAGCCCCTCTCTTCACCCGACAACAAAGTCGATCATTGACCTCGTGCCTAGGGTGTCCTGGTGCCAAGTGCACTGATGGACACCCTTATGCTTGAACATGGTGTTCATTATGGACAACCTGTGACTAGCACAGAAGTCCAATAATGAAACGCCACTTGGATTCAGATTGGGGAGGCCATTCCTCCCAATCACGCCTCTCCAGGTGTCACTTTTGCTTCCCACGTGGGCATTGAAGTCCCCTGGCAGAATAATGGAGTCCCCGGAGGGGCACTATCCAGCAGCCCCGACAGGGACGCCAAGAAGGCCGGGTACTCCGCACTACCTGTCCCCAACCCGAAGGCGCAGGGATGCGACCCTCTCATCCACTGGGGTAAACCACAACACGAGACGGCTGAGCTGGGGGGCAACAAGCAAACCCACCGAAGCCCGCCGCCTCTCCCCGTGGACCACTCCAGAGTAGAAGAGAGTCTGGTCCCTCTCGAGGAGATGGGTCCCAGAGCCCACGCTGTGACACGCTGTGACACGCTGTGACATTCCACATCCCTAAGCATCCGGGGATCGGGGCGCTGAGGTCTCCACCTTCGTCCGCCGCCCATTCCTCTTTGCACCAGTCCCTTATGGTTCCCTTGCAGGTGGTGGGCCCACTGGGGGATGGCCTCACGTCTCTCGTTCGGGCTTGGCCCGGCCGGGTCCCGCGAGGAGCAACCCGGCCACCAGTCGCTCTCCGACAAGGGGACTTAATCTTCCATGATAGTTAATTCTGGACTTCCTCATCCACACTTGTTATATGCTGCATGACAAGTTAACTTAGCATTTTGTCAGTGGGGGCCATTTTTCTGATGTACTCCAGGAGCTTTGCTGACTAATCTTAAATGTTGGTCCTGTTGCTCTCCAGCATGCCTCTTTTTGCTTAGCATTCAGTCTCAGGGTGCTGAACATAGGGTAGGAGCTTGTTGTATAAGGGCCCAAACAAAACTTCAGTTTGGAAGCCCACTTTGAGTTAAGTCCATCGCCTACCAGACAAGTATGCACCATTAACACCTCTTATACACTACTCAAAAAAAATAAAGGGAACACTCAAATAACACATCCTAGATCTGAATGAATGAAATATTCTCATTGAATACTTTGTTCTGTACAAAGTTGAATGTTCTGACAACAAAATCATACAAAAATCATCAATGGAAATCAAATTTATTAACCAATGGAGGCCTGGATTTGGAGTCACAAACAAAATTAAAGTGGAAAAACACACTACAGGCTGATCCAACTTTGATGTAATGTCCTTAAAACAAGTCAAAATGAGGCTCAGTATTGTGTGCGGCCTCCACGTGCCTGTATGACCTCCCTACAATGTCTGGGCATGCTCCTGTTGAGACGGTAGATGGTCTCCTGAGGGATCTCCTCCCAGACCTGGACTAAAGCATCCACTAACTCCTGGACAGTCTGTGGTGCAACGTGACGCTGGTGGATGGAGCGAGAGATGATGTCTCAGATGTGCTCAATCGGATTCAGGTCTGGGGAACGAGCGGGCCAGTCCATAGCTTCAATGTCTTCATCTTGCAGGAACTGCTGACACACTCCAGCCACATGAGGTCTAGCATTGTCCTGAATTAGGAGGAACCCAGGGCCAACAGCACCAGCATATGGTCTCACAAGGGGTCTGAGGATCTCATCCCGGTACCTAATGGCAGTCAGGCTACCTCTGGCGAGCACATGGAGGGCCATGCGGCCCTCCAAAGAAATGCCACCCCACACCATTACTGACCCACTGCCAAACCGGTCATGCTGAAGGATGTTGCAGGCAACAGATCGCTCTCCACGGTGTCTCCAGACTCTGTCACGTCTGTCACATGTGCTCAGTGTGAACCTGCTTTCATCTGTGAAGAGCACAGGGCGCCAGTGCCAATTTGCCAATCCTGGTGTTCTCTGGCAAATGCCAAGCATCCTGCACGGTGTTGGGTTGTGAGCACAACCCCCATTTGTGGACGTTGGGCCCTCGTACCATCCTGAAGTTGGTTTCTAACCGTTTGTGCAGAGACATGCACATTTGTGGCCTGCTGGAGGTCATTTTGCAGGGCTCCTCCTGTTCCTCCTTGCACAAAGGCGGAGGTAGCGGTCCTGCTGCTGGGTTGTTGCCCTCCTACGGCCTCCTCCACGTCTCCTGGTGTGCTGGCCTGTCTCCTGGTAGCATCCCCTAGCTCTGGACACTACGCTGACAGACACAGCAAACCTTCTTGCCACAGCTCGCATTGATGTGCCATCCTAGATGAGCTTCACTACCTGAGCCACTTGTGTGGGTTTTAGAGTCCGTCTCATGCTACCACGAGTGTGAAAGCACCACCAACATTCAAAAGTGACCAAAACATCAACCAGAAAGCATAGTTACTAAGAAGTGGTCTGTGTTCCCCACCTGCAGAACCACTCCTTTATTGAGTGTGTCTTGGTAATCGCCAAAGATTTCCCCCTGTTGTCTATTCCATGTGCACAACAGCATGTAAAATTGATTGTCAATCAGTGTTGCTTCCTTAGTGGAGAGTTTTATTTCACAGAAGTTTGATTTGCTTGGAGTTATATTGTGTTGTTTAAGTGTTCTCTTTATTTTTTGAGCAGTGTATAAAGTACATACTTGATCTTTTTGGCCTTCTTTAATAACAATATTTTTCTTTTTTCCAAATAGTGAATGGAGTCAGCATCATAGTTAAATTGACTCTGACAATGTGTTTTACTTGGCAATACCATCAGACAATTCACACAATTTATTTATTTTGATTTTAAATGTTTACGCTCGATTCAATTAATGTTATGTGTTTCACAAGTCTCAAACACTTTTTAATTAGTTGAGTTTTATTCTTTTAAAAAATTACATTCTGTTTGGAAAATTACTATTGACAGTTAACTTTAAACTGATAGCTATGTATAAAGTCTGATCAATAAACAAAATTGGAAATTATAAATATGAATTTGTCTATCATTACAGCCAAATAAGGATGCTGAATACATTCTAAGATTTATTTAAAATGTGATTCATCTGTCAACAGTGTTGTGCATCTTAATCAGATGTTGATGTGTTTTTTTTTAGGTCAGTGGCAATGTACCAGCAACATTTAAAAAAGGGGGGCTAAAAACTGTAGACCAAAAACTGTAGTGTCACCTCTTGGTATGGAAAGACAAGTTTGTCTTTGATTGAATTGAATTGATAAATATTGTGAATATGTACATTTACACTATAAGTGATTAAAACTTACAAATTTTGTTGCATTTATTTCAAATTCCTAATCATTACAAAAACTTTTATCCCAGGTTTTAAATTAACTGTAAATTAAATATGGAAGAGAGCTGCCAAGATGAATTAGTCTGAGACAATATTACTTAACATATTTACAGATGTACTGTAATTTGTAGTACGGAGCAGCAGTGCATTTGATAAAAGTAATTCCAGTTCTATACAAGTGACTCAAATATGCTAGAAAGTGATTATAGATTAAATCAAGCACCAAACAAACATATTACAGTGTCCCAAGGGCATTATTTCGCCTATTCCAGAGGTGCAATGATTAGATGAAGGAAGACAGCAGAACACAAGGCTACAGTTTACATTTTAAAGTACTGATAAAGTACAGGTCAGCAACCTCTCATTGCTTGTTCATATGGCGTGTAGGACAGAGAAATGCAAAGGACCAATGGTGCTGTACACTGTAATCTGTGCCTACCAGTGCAGCTCTCTGTGGTGGGGAGCAAATGAATCTGCCAAGCAGAAGTAGATTCATAAAGTCCCTTAGGTAGCTCTGTTCATTTATCTACATTTTCCAGGGCTTCCAGATGCCAAAAGCAGGTGGCAAATTTTGGATGGGAAATGGACTGTTTTAAAGATGCAGAGTTCTCTAAAGGGGAGTGAGAATGGACAGAGGGCTGCTACTATAGGGTATTAAAAGCTACTAGTGGGATATAGGCGACAAGATCATAAGGTGAAGGGTATCAAATGGGTGGGAGTTCCACCTTGCAGTCTCTTCAGGCCCCACATCAAAAATGTCTTACTGGTGAGATAAACTGAAATGAAAATGCCCTCATTTATAATTTCTCCTCCTCAAATTCAAATTCCAGATTGGTGGCCCACCCATGGAGTAAAAGGCAGTGCCTGCAGGGGGCAATCAGCTTCGAGGCAGAAGAAACTTAAATAAATAAATAAATAAAATTATACATGGAAATAACATGGGGGTCTATTTCCTCTCCATCCATTTCTGTCCTTCTGTAAATATAAAGTGCTGTTGAGCAAAATTACAAGTCTGAATGATGCACCTCACTGCAGTTTGCACTTGCTGGAGACTGGTGTGCCTTTGGGATTAATTTGGGGCCTCAAACAGCTGCTAGCCAACAAACACTGGTTGCTTGATTAATACTGATGTATTGCTAACCTCAGATAGGAAAAAGACTTAACACTTCCAGTCATTTAACCAGTTGCAAAAGTTATTTTACTCTAGACTTAGATGTAAATGGTAAATGGACTGAACGTATCTAGTGCTTTTCCAGTCATGCCGACCACTTAAAGCGCTTTACACTTGGGCCACATTCACCCAGTCACACTCACAAATGATATGACCTTGTTAAAATGCAAGTGATTTTATTCCAACTGTCTTTAATGAATTTTAAACAACCTGATGTACAATGTCATCAACTGCAAAGATAATAAAAAGGCAACAGCTTCTTCTTAATACCCCCCACCCCTAAACTCACCCTTGATCCAGTTCCAAACACTAGGCAGGGATCCCGTCCCTGGAACTACACAGTGCAGAAATACACATACTCATTTACCCCCTAACCAAACCCCCTTCCTTTGTAAATGCACACTACTTAGTTATTGTGGCAGTTTTCCTTGCCAGGTTAGATACGTTATCTGTGCTGATTTGATTTTGGCTGGCCTGCAATAAATTTATGAAACTGAAGTTAAATAAAGTTACAATTATGATATTACCCTGGAAATTGCATATTCATGTGCAAGCATGCTTTTCTGAGATTATATACCTATATGGATGATTAGAAGTGTTGGGCCATCCGCCGTATTGGTCAGGTAAACGAGGGTTACTACGCAGCTCATCATGCATCGCAGCAACAGACGTCGCAGCTCAACAGGCGTTGGAAAAAAACGTTTAACCGCCATTTCCAGCTTTTAGAAGTTTTTTATTCGAAGCAGACTGCAGTCTGTGGTCTGGGCCTTGTGGCCGGGCCATCTCATTCTAGCATCATTTAATTACCCATTTGGGTTTTTCCGTCGAGCTCCCACCTCAGAGTTTTACGACCCTTTGTTCGAAATTTGGGGCTATCAGCTGTTACTGGCTAAGGGGCCGACTGCTTGATGCTCTGCATCTGGGGCATGGCCCTACCATCCACCAGCTGATAGGCGCTGTCGAGACGCACCAATGGAGAAAGGCTTCACCGTGTAGTGGTTCTGTTCCACTTTCCAAGTTCATCCAAATTGTTGTGTTATTCTCATTTGTCCATAAACTGCTGACTTGATCTTCATAGACACTGAGTATATGTTTTCTTTTTTTATTTATTTATTTTTTTTAGTAATATACCCTTTTTGTAGAATAGTGCGTGTTTAATTAGGTGGAAGTTGTTGACCAGAATAAATTGGCTGTAACATGGACAATTGGTTTAATACATTTTCACATAGATAAAGAGACAGCATATGGTTTATTTTGTGTAAGAGTGATTGTCTGTCAAAATATGGTTGTGTTCCACACAATTTGGTAAAACTGTTGATAACACAGTGACATTTGGCATTGTTTTGGTTTATAATTAGCAATTACTAATGATAATTAACGAACTGTAATTATTAAGTGCTGTGAGCCCAATAATCACATCACCAGAGTGTATCTCTGAACTTTATTCGTAAGAAATTATTTTTGCTTAGAATTTTTTCTTCTGAATGATAATTTTTAATTATAATTTTGAAAAATATTTATAATCAATAATCATAATCCCTTACAGAAGCCTTATAGAAATCCTAAGGGTTATTACAATCTACACTCAAGTAAAGTATAACTAGTATTATGACACTACCTAATTATTACAGTTGTAGTTTGTATTGCAACAAAATTGTTTTTGATATGGTATGGTTCTCTTAAGGAATGTCATTGCATTAGAATAAGGATTTTTTAAATTTAAAGGTCTATTGTTTTGAAGGTATCACAGCAGTAACTATTACTGAGTCTGTCATGACTTTGTCTATAACTTTCAGTAGGAGAACAAAATTCACAAGTCTTGCAATTACACATTTAGGCTCTAATTCATAAACATTTGTATTAGCTACAGTTGTTCGTAGTGTTTTGCAACTGATTGCATCTCCTTTTGAATTTATCTGTGGCTCTTTGCTTTCTGGACCCTTGAAACAGAATAGAGCCGGAATGAAATAAGCAAAGGAAACCATGGGTATTGGTTTCCAAACAGCCTTGCTCACCATTTCACTTTTCTAAAGGGCTGGGAAAAGACTGACACAAATTACTCAGATTTTTTTTTCTGCTCTTAGGGAAACTATGGAACATATACACTACATAGAGAAAAACATTGATCAAAGCCATTCAAGATTTTCAACATGCAGTAAAGCATAAAATCATCAAGTAATTATGTCAATTCATCACCTTTTATTCCAACTATGAATGTGCTCAGTAATCTGTTTATTGAGGCATAAAGGCATGTCTTCTGTTGCATTTTCTTTTAAGTGGGATATCATTATCTGTCAAAACATCCTAAGATGTGTGTGTTTATGATGTTCTCTCTCAACACTAAAGGTATTATGAAGAAAATTATGAAGAAAACCAATGTAATTATCTATTATTATAGGTGGTGAAATGCTGATGACTACATTTTCAACAGTAGGTCAGGGGTAAGCAACAAGAAGAAAAGTGCAGGATTTGCAGGTTTGGTCCTATAAATCTGCTCAAATCATAATGCATCACATAATGTCCACTATGACACTGGTGCATTTTTCCCAAAAAAATGTTTTCAAAGCAAAATAATATTTTAAATATGAGTTCTCCAAAAACAACATGTTTGTCTTAGATATTTTTTGTTTCAAATGATCAGAATTTGCTGCAGTAGTGTCAGATATTTGAGAAACATTTTCCCCCCTCTCTTTTAAGAAGGTTTACCATTAAGTGTCTCAAATCAGGGCTCCCACCTGAATTTCTGTTTACGCGCATGTTTACTCAATGACATGTACACACAACAGTATATACTGTATTTGATCACTTATTTTTTGACATTTTAGGGGAAGCTGAGCTTTCCTTGCAGTCTTAGAGCAATCGCCACTGGATCTGATCTACTGGAGTCTCTGAGCATTGTGTTCTGGGTGAGTTTCTTCAAATTCTTGCATCAGTGCTTTTGTCTGATTTATTTCATAGATCACATAGTCAGTAATACATGTTTGGGTCTACTTTTGGAGTTGACAGGGATACTCTTGTTGGGACCCACAGCCATGGATTTCAACATTAAAACTCCGGTACACACTTTTCTGGAGTTTTCAAAATAAATTGCATTTAACCGACTTTCAGCACAACTTCAGAAGGGGAAGGGGGGGGGGGGGGGGGGGGGGGGGGGGTAACAGCGGACTTCCCATCATGCCACTGGCTGTATAAAAGCACCCCCTTTCCAATGGCCCGACCTCTCCACACCGGCTGACCATCGGGACAGGAGAACAGTGCGCCAATGTCTTTTGCTGGCAAAAAGACATAAACTCTTCAAATTGGATCCAAGAGTGTCATACCACAACAAATCATATGCAAAAGTTAAGTATGACTGAATAACTGTTTGTGTACCCAGTATTCATTCATAAAAACGTGAAAGCTATCAGCTTCTTTTGTTAGCTCAACTACTAACCGGTAAGAACACATGCTCACTGCTACAGAATATTTAACAGAAAGGTTGTTAGTTTTCAAGCTTGTGAATAATAGTCCCTAAACATTATTTTACTAAATCTGATAACTAAGTAAACACCATTAAGCCCCATTTCTCCAGAAAGATTTGGCTCTTTTCCAAACATTCCATTAATATTTCTTTAAATATTATTTTAATAAATAACGGCAGCTAATTAGACACCGTTGAGAAATGGTCATCCAGAAGGTTGGTTTTATTCAGCAGATCATTCTTTAAAACATTATTTTATTAAAATATTATTTTATCTGATCTTGCATCGTGAATGGTTGTTTAAACGTTTGCTGATTATTGCCTAAGTTAGTTCCAAGACTAACTTAACTTCATTTCCAGATTCTTCAAGATAATCCTTGGTTCTCAAACATAAATAACATTGTATGGTAATGTTGCATCACTCTTTTGGTCATGATTTCCAATCATCTTTAATCAACTTGTTTATATTGTACATAGCCCATTAGTCTTCCCTATTCTTTAATCCTGCTTGGTAGTTTAGTTGGATTGTTTTAGCATAGTAAAGAGTTTGTTGATTGAAATATGTTTGACTTTGAGTTGACTTATTTTTGTTAATAAATTCTTGTATTTTAAGAAATTGTGTGAATTCATTCCATGTGTGTGCAGAGTTTATGCCGTTTCATTAACGTCAGAGCTCGTCTCACACCTTTCTATTTTGTCCTAATACCATCGCCTTACTGGGCTGGTATTCACAGGACAACCCTTAACAGACCGAAATATTATTTGATAAAATATTAAAATATTAATATGAAATAATATTGTCAGATTAATATGCCTTACACTCTTTACAGTGTCACTGTGACACTCTGTCACTGTGGCCCAGTGACAGCCTGTGACACTGTCCAGATGTGAGGACAGTGACATAGGCCTGGTCTTCACATCTGAGGACCTGGCTGTACTTGAGTAGTTTCAATTGCATCCTTTGTAAGCGCTTCAGACCGCTCAACATTGTTTTTTTGAAGATGGCCATCAAGGGCTTGAGATAATTTTCAATCCGCACTTTATCCTTTACCAGGATGTATTGTTCAAACCGTTGAGTTGCAAAAACAATCAACAAACATTTTGTTTTTCGTTTTGTGCACTTTGTCAGTGATTGAGATGCAAACGGAACTGGCTTCCTTTCTTGCACCAATACCGTTCCTAGACCTACATCTGAGCTGTCACACTCACTCTTCCTCTTTTGTTGCATCAAAGTATCTAAGAACTGCAGCATGCATGATCATTTGCCTAATTTGCTGAAAAGTGTTCCCACATTGTGGCATCCTTGGTGTAAGGCTGCACATTGGCTCACACGTGGTACTCAGTTTGGACATGAACTTAGCGAAGATACTGCACTCCTGCAATATCCTTAGGCCTTTCCAGTCACAGCTTTAAATTTCTCTGGACGTGGGCTGAGGCCTTTTACTGTTAATTTGTATCCAATGTAAGAGACTTTGTCTAGTTGGAAACAAAACTGCTTTTTGTTCAGTTTCAAGTTTTGCTTTCTGCATCTGTCCAGTAGTGCTTTAATTGCTCCAACATGTGACTGAACTTCTTCTTCTTTAGTATCTCCTGAGGTGTAAACAAAAATGTCATCAGCATTGACAGGCACATTATCCAGGCCTTCCAAGCAGGAATCCAGCCGCCTTTGAAACTTCTCACGTGCTGACTGCAGGCCAAATGTCATCCTGAGCCGCTGGTAGTGTCCAAAAGGACTCCAGAAAGTTGGGAGGTAGCTGGATTCTTCATCAAGTTGCACCAGCAGTAACTCATCCTTGGCATCAAGAACACTGAAGAGTCTTGCTTTAGCAAGCTTTGCAGCAACATCTTCTATAGTAAGTCTAAGATAATGCTTCTGCAATATTGCTGTATTGAGCTTGTTGGGGTCCAGGCAGATTCTGATCTTGTTTAGCTTATGTGGTATTAGCTTTTGTCCTTCCTTCAGACCGGGAAAAACTGCTCCATTCAGCGTCGTAGAGACAGGGTCTCTGCTCGGAACTCTCTGAAACACAGTTTGCTTCTGTAGACCTCAGAGAGAAAAGTCAAGCCACGCTTGTACCTTAATAACCCCGGTTCATGAATGAATACCGGATACACAAACAGCAATTCATTCCTACTTAACTTAGTGCATATGATCGCATGATCGTATGACACTCTTGGATCCAGTTTGAAGAGTTATGTCTGTTTGCCTGGAACGAGACATTAGTGCGCTGTGTCCCTCCGTCCAGTGCCTCTGGGGACCTGCGTGGAAGAGGTCAGTTTGTTGCAAAAGCGGGGTTTTTATTTGGACAGTGACATCACGGGAAGTCCGCTGTTATTCGCTGTTTCTGGCTGTGCTGGAAGTAGGTTAATGCGATTTATTTTGAAAGTTCCAGAAAAGTTCGTAATGTCCTTTCATTTTGTAACCATGGCTGGGGTCCCAACACTCAAGATCATTTCACACTGGCACATATACTCTCAGAGGGTTATTCTGCATTGGTTGCACTTTATGGTCGAAAGCGATGTCATGAGTACAAGGCAGGTGATCAAGACCTTTGAAAACATCATCATATGCTGAAAATATCTCAGTGCAGTCACTGGTGTACTTGCCACCTGAAATACAAGTTCTTCGTTAAATTTAGCAAGCTTCAGTGTTGCACAAGCGTTTGCTGATAGTAATCCAGTGTAGCAAAGCTATTGATGCTCTATGAGGCTCAGATGTGATTTTCTTGTACTCATTTAAAGCCAGTGTAGAACAGGATGCTCCAGTCTCCAACTGGAATCTCACAGTTTGCTGCCCAGTGGGTGTTGATAAATTGTGCAAAATACTGTCTCTTACCTGTATCTGATAGATGCTGTCATCTTCATCAGAGTTAAGCTCTTTAATATCTTGTTTAATCTGGTGCCGAGTTTTCTCCCCTTATGTGTTGATTTGATTTGCACACTTTTCTAACATCGTTCTTTTTACCACAGTTCCTGCACGTTTTGCCATATGCAGGGCATTTACCTTTCTCACATGACTCAGCACAGTAATTATAGTTCTTGACTCTTATCTTTCTTATTGCTTTTGTCATATGACTTTTTATTCTTACTATCATTATCAAACATGTTGCTCATTTTATTCCCATAGTTTCTTGTCTCTGATTGTTGGCTCATGCTTTGCAACTTCTGGTCTGTCAGTTCAGCTGTTGCCATTGGATCTATAGTGCTGTGAAAAGGTATTTGTCACTGTTTATTAAGGGGAAAAAATCTATCCAAAACAACTAAGCCCTCTGCAAAAATATATTTAAAGCCTTCTATCATTAATGATAGTTAATAACTTAACCTGACTACTGTTTAAGTCACTCTTGGGAGCAACAATGGCAATCAAGCATTTGTGAAAACTGGCAATGAATGTTTTACATCTATGTGGGTTAATTTTGGACCACTTTGCAGAGTTGCTTTAATTTAGTCAGTGAAAGGTTTTCGAGGATTAGCAACCTTCAAAAATCATGGCACTGCGTCTGCGTTTTTCAGATTTCACTAGACCACTTCAAACCCCAGACCCTGGATAATTGTGCTGCTGCATAACTCAAGTCTGCTTGAGCCAAAGTTCATAAAGTAATAGCCAAACATATTCCTTCAGGAATTTTTGGAAAATGATAGAATTTATGGTTCCATCTTTTACAGCAAAAGTGGCTGCAAATGGCATCAAATGAGCCCCAGGGCACGAAACAACCACCCATTGTTTGACTCTTGGTATGGTGTTTTGTCTAAAATGTTGTTTTATTTTTCAGATTAAATGGGATGCACACTCCTCCAAAAAAATAATTTTGTGTAATGACTCCACACAATATTTTCCCAAAAGTTCTGGGGATCATCACAATGTTTTGGGTCAAATGTAATGTAGGACTTGGTGACTGGTCAACTGTGGTTCTTGCCAGGCAGTCCTTTTACTCAAGCCTCCTCCTTAGTCTTTGATGCACTCTTGGAGTAATTTTGGTAGGTTGGCCACTCCTGGGAAGGTTAAATACTATTCAATGTTTTCTGCATCTGTGGATAATGCATGCCATTGTGTTTGCTAGAGTCAAGCCTTAGAAATTACTTTGTAACCCTTTACAGACTGATACATTATTTCTCATCTCTTTTTATATTTCTTTAGATCAGGGCCTCATGTGTTACTTTTTTTTGGCCTTATGATGCTGTCATATAGGTTCTATTTAGGTGTTTTTTGTTGATTCTAATTATCCAGCAATTTACAGTTCTGGGTGTAATGAAACTGAAATCAAAACATGTGGCTAATTACAGTTAATTTATGATTCAACAAGTGAAGCAATTCTAATTTCTCACAGGGCTAGGCTTGTTCCTATAGCTTTTTTCCCTAATAAATGAAATCTTTTTATGAAAACTGTTTTTGTGTGTACTCAGTTGATCTTTGTCTGACATCAAAATTTGTTCAAACGTCTTGAAGATTTAAGAGTGATAAAAAAGCAAAAATGGAAGCAATCAGTAAGAGACAAATACTTTTCACAGCAACCCCAGGTGATTATTAGTTGGCAGGTTTACAACTCTGAGTGTCCAAGATAAAAAAATAAAAAAAATCGAATAAATTCAATTCAATTCAGTTCAACAATACTTTGTTTTTCCTGAAGGAAAATTAGATGTAGCAACTCTCATTATCTTCAGCAGGTCATTCTAGAAGGTTATAGCTGTGTGTGTGGGTTTGTTGCAGTGGATTTGAAGAAGCATCTGATTGGAAACACTATAGCTTTATTACTGTTGTGAAGAGGATTTTTATTTTTATTTTACAAAGCCTCCATTGTTGCAGAACAAGCTATAGAAGCTTCAGAATAGAACATAAATACAAAACACAAAATAAGTAAATGCTCTGAGGCCCAAGTTGGCTTTCAGGACGCAATCCAAAGACTCCAAGGAGGCTATCAGCACAAACAACAACCAGAACCTGTAAGCTGAGAAAAAGGTGACCTTTACTCACCAGGGAGAACTCCAACACAAAGGTGCTGAGTCAGGGACCTGTGACTAACCCCACACCAGAAGGAACCTTCTTTTCCTGGGAAGGAGAGAGTCTGTCCCATATTGCCAAGTTGGGTTCCAAAGCTCAAGTTGTGTGCTGTAGTGACCCAGCTATATCTAACTTGTTAGGCTCAACCTTAAACACCACCTCCAGTTCCATTCCTGAAACAAAGGTAATATTCCACATCCCTAGAGCCAAATTATGACAAAAGAAATCAGCACTCCAAGTCATCAAGAATCGTATTATGACACCAGTAATATGCCTGCCCAAGTCCCTACCCTCTTCTGCTATCAAGCTCACCATGATGTATAGCCCTTTGACACTAAAGGAGACTCCGCACCACTCTTGGCGTCTAATGGAATCTGTGTGCCTTCTAATGTTATTTAGGTGGAGTCAAGTTGAGTCTTAGGATTCAACTTGCCGCAATGATCCACCCCCCCCCCCCCACCCCCCCGACCCCCCCACCACAAGGCCTTGATCAAAGAGGGTGACCCAGAGTCAGAGTCAGTTTAATAGGACATTTGTAGGGAAATATTTAATTTTTTTATACTTCCTGCTTTATAGATGTGTCAATAATCACACTTTCTGTGTGTACCTGAAGAAAATAACTCAGCCTGGATACTTATTAAAACAGGTTGGATCAGACAGAATTGTGAACCATGTGCCAATGTTGTTACTTGGTCAACACCTATGACATGTTAAAACAAAACCATTAAGAGTTTGATTAGGTTTGAAGAAAATAAGTTTAGTCTAATATAGCATTAAAGACTAGCACTTGATCCATCAGTGTTAGGAAAAGCATTTCAGTGTAATAGTCAGGTCTTTAACTAAAAGTAGTAGCCTGAGATTTCTGTTTTGTCTGAAAAAGACAGAAAGTCAGAAATCTACTGAGACATCAATCATGCTTGGTTTATGGCTGACTTGTAAACCTCATTGGACTATAGCTGTCGTTCCTCCATCTAGGAAGTGATATGAGAAAAGTTCAAATTTAAATATGTCAGGGAGGTTTAAATATGAACACTAATGTGGTCGTCCCTCCGCAGCCAAATTTCTTGCTTCCTATAATGATTTTTAATGAAATCATTGACAAATGATGATGGTGATAGAAATCTTGAGGGGAGTGGTTTGGTTCTTTTGTTTATTTTTAAAAAGCCATATTTTTTAACTGCAATGAGGTGGAAGACTGTTCAATATCACACTGTCAAAAATATCTTGAACTGAGTTATTTATGAAAATCTGCTCTGACCTGTAGACTATTACATGACTTTTTGAGAGAAAATAAATCAACAACCATTGAAGCCATCTGTAGAACCGTCAATCTGCATCTCATAACATGCCTAACAGGATATGAGTGGAAGTAATTACAGTGCATGGGTGTGTGTGTGTGTGTGTGCGTGTGTTGCTTTGACTGGACTGCTTTGCCATGTATATATGATGTGATTAAGATTTAATTTTGAGAGAAACATATGGGGGAAAAAAATAGTCCCTATATAAGATACTCAGTTTTTTTTTTCAAATAGGTTTTTGTTGCAAATTAGATCTTAGATCTCAATGAGACAACCTGTATAAATAAAGGTTAAATAAAAAAAATGACAAATACAAATAACAAAAGGTAGTCAAAAGACAGAACTGCTGGTGAAAATGTATCTATTTTCCCATTGAGATTATAATGGTCTTATAAAATGAGCAACATTTATGCTTAACATTTGTCAGGAACTACTAATTTAACCATAGTTACTAATTTTCTAATTATTTCTCACCTGCTTGCACAAATGTTCTGATCCATCATCATCGATCATGATCAGTTTTGTCGTGTCCCTCACTGACCCCATCATCTGGTGTACCTGCTGCTGTCCTTTTATAATCTTTTCATCTCATTAATTTAACAAATTCCAATTGTGCATGTTTCTGACAGCTATGATTTTCTGTCTCGCATTCAAATTGATTTTATCTGTGTGGAATTATGGACTGCTAATTCATGCATATATATATTAGGCTGCGTAAACAATGCAAGGTTAATAACGCTCACTGAGACATGGCGGTCACCACTTTCTCCCTTATGAATCTGTGTGTAGACACTCACACACTTAAATAACAGTGAAGGTCTTTAAACAGGACGTAAAAAAAATGGAATCAAAATTAAACTGAGATAAATTTTTGTCCGACAGGACTCCTGGCAAAACAAACATGTTTGAGACACGGAGGTTTTGAACTGAGCAAAGACAGATTAATCACCTCAGTATGAGCATTACAAAACCCAGTAATCAATCAAACTGTGAAATTACCAACTGTGACAGCAATCTTTTCCTCTGTTTAGCCTCTTTGTATATATCAATCCTTCTTATTAAATCGGCTCTGTCACAGTAATCCATTTAAGCATAAAATGATCGTTTAATACCTTTTAAAAAAAAAACAAAAAACAAACATCTGCCTGAAACCAAACTTTACATTTAATAGACAGACAACCTGCCAACTTAAAAAAATAACAAAGAAAACATCTATAACCGAGTCCCTTATGTACCACTTAATTATTGGCATTTTCTATCGATATTTCTTATCTAGTTTTATGAATCTTTATGATCATGTGTCATTGTTAAACGATTCATCCTTAATCCGTTAAAGAACAAATGGTTTTGTAGGTTAGCATGCTCATACTGTTTGACAGTAGTTTGTGTCATACTGTTGTTTCAATTCCCAAATAAGTTAAAAGGTTTTAGTTGAGGGTGTAAAATAGTATTCTCCAGGAGTACAAATTTGTGGTGATCTTTTTTTATATATCTTTACATACAATGTAACTTGCCCAACTGTAGTGATCAAGGGAACATTACTGAGCTGATTTTCATATTATATACAATAGCTCACAAAGGTGAGTACAGCCCTTACATTTTTGTAAGTATTTTATTAAATCTTCATGGAAAAATGCAGAAGATATGTTAAAATTTTGTCAGTATGCATCTTGTATAACAGTGTAAATTTTCTGTTTTCTCAAAATAACCCAACACACAGCTATTAGTGTCTAAACAGCTGGCAACAAAAGTGAGTACACCCAAAGTGAAAATGTACAAATTGTGCCCAAATTGTCAGTAATTTGTGTATACTTCATTATCAGCATGTCATAACATAAGTGTTTTCCCATTAAAATATATAATAAAAGATTAACAAAAATGTTAGACCGGTACTCACTTTTGTAAGATACAGTGTACTGTAAAATTGGAATATCCTGAAAAGTTCAATATTTTTCGTTGTTCATTTCAAAAAGTGAAAGTCATTTATTGTATAGGTTCATTGCACCTAGAGTTTGATGATTATAGCTTGCAGATAATGAAAATCCAAAACTCTGTGTTTCAGAAAGTTATAATATTGTAAAAAAGTTAAATATTTGAACTCTTATATGAAAATTGTAAAATATAAAAAAATCCATTAGGCAGACATTTACTTAACTAACATAGTTGTAAACCTAACATTAACTACAAGATAGTAGCTATATTAGCAGCAATATTAGCTGCTGTATCAGCTGTTCATTCAAGTTCAAATGTTCGAAGTAGGTTCTGCTGCCACTTTATCCATAGTTTTCAGCCCACATGCTTTGCATATTCAAATTAAATTCTTTTTGATTAACTTGTAATTTGTGCAAGCAAATTAAATGCAGACAACAATAAAGAACAAAAACAATTGTCAACAAAACAATAAAAAAACATTGGAAGCCACAGATCTTTGCCTCTTTACAAGCAAGACCACCCACTGATTCCACATCAAACCACCAGAAATTTGGAAATGTGTCTCAGAAGGGCCTCATTATCTTTCCTTTTGAAAGACTAATAAATAGATTAAAAACTTTCGCAATGTGAGAAAAAGTTAGTTGACACTGAGATGATTACTGTACAGACAGGGGTATAATTGGAACAGGTAAAAAGTTTGCACCTTTTATTGTCTTATCCTGCTTATGATATAAATATGACAGACACAAATAAACTGTAATATCTCACACACAAAACACATCCACCAGTCTTTGCTTCCACCAGGGACATAACAGAACCTTTTTCAGCAAAAAGAAGAGTAAATGAGTACAAACTCAGTTTCTCCATTCACTGTGGAGGAATTTCAACCTTCTCTGTACTTTGTTGCTTTGGGTTATAAAGTTTAGGTTTGAAGTAATTTGATTCTGCTCAGTGCTCAAAAGGTCCCAACACAAAATTTTAAATGATTTGGGATCTTCTGTTGGGCTGCTTTGTTTGGAATCATTTTCCTTTTGTATGTGGGCTTCCTCACGGCTCCATTTTTGGTACACTTTTGTTCAGTATCTACATTTTGTTCAGGTACATCTAAAAAAAAAATATAATGAAAAAGTTCAATATGTTTTGTCACTCCTTTTAGAAAGTGACATTCATTTATTATGTAGATTCATCATAGAGTGAAACATTTCAAGCATTATTTCTTGTAACTTTGATGATTATGGTTTACGGATAATGAGAACCAAAATTTCAGTGTCCCAGAAAATTATATTTTTACATAAGATCAATATTTTTTTTTTTAAACTGAAATGTCAGGGTTCTGAAATGTTCATTAATTTCTATGTGCTAAGTACTTGGTCTCATCTTCCTCCTGAAAAAAACCCCATCAATTATCTATGTCAGTCAGTCATTTTCTACCGCTTATTCCATAGTGGGTCGCGGGGGAGCTGGTGCCTATCTCCAGCAGTCTATGGGCGGGAGGCGGGGTACACCCTGGACAAGTCGCCAGTCCATTGCAGAGCAACACACAAACAACCATGCATACACTCATTCATACACCTAAGGGCAATTTAGAGTGACCAATTAACCTAACAGGCATGTCTTTGGACTGTGGGAGGAAGCCGGAGTACCCGGTGAGAACCCACGCATGCACGGGGAGAACATGCAAACTCCATGCAGAAAGACCCCCGGCCGGGAATCGAACCCAGGACCTTCTTGCTGCAAGGCAACAGTGCTATCAACTGCACCACCGTGCAGCCCAATTATTATAATAATTATTATTATCTATGTAATTGCACTAAATACTTGTTTTGGTCTTGATCTGCATGAATTACTGCAATAATGCAGCGTGGTATGGAGGCAATCAGCCTGTAGCATTGCTGAGGTGTAAAGACAGCCCAGGTTGCTTAGATAGCAGCCTTCAGGTCATCTGCAATGTTGGGCCTGCTGTCTCTCATCCTCCTTTTGACACGATTTTATATGGGGTTCAGGTCAGAAAAGTTTGATGGCCACTAACACTATGGTCATTGATCCAGCATCTGGTACCTTTGGCAGTGCCATGTCCTGCTGGAAAAGGAAATCATCATTTCCATAAAGCTTGCTAGCAAAAGGAAGCATGAAGTGCTCTTAAATTTCCTGGTAGATTGCTGTGCTGGTGTTGGTCACCAGCAATTGACATGGCACACCAAGTCATCACTGACTATGTCTCTCCACTCTTGCTCCAGACTCTGGGACCTTAATCTCCAAATGAAATGCAAACATTAGACCACAGAGCAACGGTCCAGTTCTTTTTTCTCCTTAGTCCAGGTAGGATGATTTTTAATTTTTTTCTGGTACAGATGTTGCTTGATACGAGGAACGCTGCATTTGTAGCCCATGTGTAGGATTTGTTCGTAGTGGCTCATAATGCACTGACTCCAGCCTGACTCCAGTCTACTGTTTGTGAAGCTCCCTCAAATACTTAAATAGATTTTGTCAGCACCACAGTTGTGTAGGTCATAAGTTTTTTTATTGGTGCTATGTAATATTTTAATTTTCTTAGATATTGAATTTTGAGTTCTCATTATCTGTAAGATGTAATCATCAAAATTATAAGAAATAAAGGCTGTGTGAATAAGTATTCCAGATTCAATCAGGCATCAAAGTAGGCGGGCCACATTGATATAATAATAACCTTTATTTGTAAGATCTTCCATCATTTGGAGTAATTGTGTGTCGGTGCGTGGGTGTGTGTATGTTTGCGTGTGGGTACGAGCATATGTGTAGAAATAAGTGTGTTTGGGTTCCTTTTCAAAAACGAGTTGCAAAAAGTGCTCCACCTAGGTCGGATTATGAAGTACTACAACATCTCTTACCATATGTATGCTGGTGACACACAACTTTATATTTCTGGGAAACCATATTAAAACAGTCCCTTACATTTACTGAGTCAGTGTGTCCATATTATTAATACGGAGATGAGTCAGAATTTTATTTTAATTTTTTGGACCCTGTCAAAATGAGGTGAGATCTTTCTGTGTAACCATACATAAATTATTAAATTCTCAAAAAAATAATCAGTAAATATTTACATTCTGAAGCTGTGGGGACTGTGTTGGCCTATTTGGAGTTATGTATCAATTCTCTTTTCTTTTGCAGAAGTGTACCACTATGATTGAGTTTTGAGGAGATTACATGTGATGACATAAGAAATTAATCTTTAGGGTATCAAAGAATAAAGATGTTCATGAATAAGATGTGAAACATATAAATGATGGTATGACTGACTGGTAATCTTATACTGATGATTGACGAATAAAAAAATGCAATAAGGTTTGGTTTTCATAAATAAATGATAACGTTTTACTAAACTATGTTAATCAACTTTATATGTATAGAAGATGAAAATCCATTATAATGTATGATTAAAAAGAAAAGAAATGGTTTGGATCTGTAAACTGAAGTCAGTGCTGTAACTAAAGTTTAATACTGTGTGCAGTTTAAGATGAACTGAAATATTGAGGAAGCAGGGAAAAGAGCGAGATGCTAAAAAGTGGGGAAGTGGGGGCGGTGACTTACGAAAAATCCCTGAGTAAAAGAGGTACTGCCAGCATGAGGTTGATAACTGATGTAGGGGCGCATGACAGGAGAGTGGTCAGCAGATGGCTCATGACTGATCAATAAGGAATCTTTGTTAATTCACTCTTGCAGACTCTAGCTTCACAAAGCCCCATCTTTTACAGAGGTTGCATTAGCAGTAGGATAAGGGACTTTGTGTTTTCTTACTTACCCATTTGAAACTCAGTGGGATTTATTTAATTACCCCCCTTAACATAGAACATAACTAATGAGGTGTGATTATCCTGTTTGCTTGTTGTAATAGTGAATTATATCAAACCATAAGCTCAGAAGGCTTGAGTTGATTTTGATCTAAAACATTGTATTATTCTAGTTTTTTTTTTGTTGTACCTGTGAGCATTGTTTTTACTTTTAGAAAAAAGCTCATCTCAAGAAATCAATTTAATTGAAAGTTAAATTATAAAACAACGTTCACAGTTTAAGTTTATTATATGTTTGTTTTTGACACCATTTTTTCAATGGTTTTAGATCGAGTCAGTGTAAGCCTTCAATGATGAATGGCACCAAGCTGTCTGAGGTAGGATGCAGCGAACTAGGAGATGGCATCTGGATGGCAGAGCTGTTAGCCAAGCAAGGCTTACAGCTGACCTGTGGTGTGAAACAACCACTGCTTTTACTGCTAAAGATTATCTCTAAAATAATCAGATGGATTATTTACAGCTATGCCTGCATGGGTAATTGAAGTGAAATGATCTGCTGTAACCCATTATCCAGTAGAGCAGCTGGTTAACATGGATATACTGGATGCAGGCTGGTGGAGAGACATTGCTGACTAAGGAGTCACAGAGATATCTGATGCAGTTTCCCCCACTGCTTGGCTGTCAAAAGATTTGACCCAGCCTGTTAACCCTTGCTGCATGTCTTCTCCTCTCTCTCTCCACCCCATTTCCTGTTGGTCAACTTACAAAATAAAGGCCACTAGTGCCACACAAAATATAAAAAAAAGAGATTTAATTTCATTGACACATTTCAAATCATAAAAAATAATATAATTCATTAAATATTTTAATCAGTATGAAATGACAAATAAATGACTTATTGTTACTTATTATTTTTAAAATAAGTTTAAAGATAGAAAACATGGCGAAACAGCCAGAGCAACTCAAACTTTGCTGTGATATACAACAATACTCTCAAATATTATAGAGTGCCAGGACCATTTTCTAATGTAACCAAACAAATCTTTCAAATACATAGCTAATAAAGGTTCTGCAACTAACAAATATAGTAGTGTACACAGTTGAGTAAACCAACTTTTACTAGTAATTGAAACTGCCAACACTTCAACCCCAAATGCTAAAAAACCCAATGTGATTTTTTTTTTTAAATAAAACATGCTTTTTTGGAATTTCATGTAACATAACCTTTGCAAAATAAACAGTGTCAACAATGAGCTGGCAAAGATATGCCATGCTAAAAAAAGACTACTTGGGAAATGACTCAACTATGTTTAATCTATTTCAGTCTAAAATTTCAGATTAAGGAAATGCATTTCATCATCTGTTTAGTAATTTCTCAGTCTTTGTATGGAAGCCAGAAACCAATGGTGAATTTTCATCATTCTCAGGGTCTCAAGCCACATTATCTTACACGAACAGATGATTCTGTAGTGGCAACCAATGGATGGACAGCAACATTGCCTCTCACTGCAGAAATAAATACAAATCTTACCATTAAAAGGAGAAAATATCTAAACAAAGATCCAGAAGTATTGGTGAAACTCTGAACCTGAGCTCATTTAAGATGGATTAAGGTGAAGAATACAATTTTCACTGAATACTATCAACACTACTCTCTCTCTTTCTCTCTATACATAACATATGTATAAAATACCAAGATATTTAGGAGATGCCATGCTTTTTTTCAACAGGACCATTCTAAACTTCGTTCTGCTAATTTTAGAACAGTGAACATTAAAGTGTCTGGCTGCCAAACTGGCATGTCAAAGATGGAGCTGGAGAGCTGCTGAAAACTCTCATCTAACAAGAAAAACGTTTAGTTTTTTTTACTCCAAAACCTTGGTAATGTGTCTTTTTAATTCTGCATGGCTTTGAGAGTATTCTGCTTTGGATGTTACATGGGTGGCATATAATTTAAAATGACATATAAAACCCCAGGTTTGAACAATTTCCCAGACACATTCCAAAAAAAAGGTTTTCAAAAGTTGGAAATAATTTACATTTTGCATGGTACATTAGCAGTAATCGTTGTTCAGAGATATTAGGTGAGTATGAGTTGAAGCATACTGTGGCTCTTTTTAAGGACTAGTTTACAGTTCTTTGTGCCAAAGAACTGGAGCTCAGTGCCAAATAAATTCTGCCTCACAAAGATAGAACATTTTACATTATTATAAAACATGAGTTACTGCATTAACATTTCAGAACTATAATATGCTGGAGTTTGATTTAAAGCGCATTCAGTATTTAAAACTTGGCATGATTCTGTCTCCAGCAGTGTTGCAAAAACAGTTATTTAACTTAAAAAAGCACTCTGTACGAGTCAGTCAATAAATGTTGCACTATCCTACATCTACATATATATTTTTACACTCTTCTGAACACGAATTTCTCCAGTGTTGTTCCTGTACTCCTCTGAAGCCAACCTAATGCTTCAACTTTTCACACATTTTTTCTTTCTAACTTCTGAATTTCTCATGCTTCTCAAGTTCGTCTCTGTCTCTTTCTGTAGTTTCATGACAACAACAGTTGGTTAGCCATTACCTGTTTTTCAGTCTGAATCTGGAAGTCCCTCAGCATCTCAGCCCTGTCATATCTCCACCACCCTTGGCTGTGTCTGCTACTTTGAATGTGATAATTCCAGCTCATACTTGAAACAGATGTTGCACTCTGCTGTGCTTGTCTGCATCTTACACCCTGGCATTGTGTTCTGGACTGCCTTTCTGCATATCCTGCATTTTGGGTCCAGTTTAGTATGGTAGACCAAGTCAAAATTTCACACCGTGACATTTTGGACTTTGTTTTAGGGTTTCTCGCCGAGATGCTTCTGCCCCGTCTTCTATGGGTTGGGCCGACGCCTCCTCATGTCTTCCAGAGGGTTGGACAACCGCCTCTCGCCTTTCCCCTGCATCTCCGGCGTCCTTCCTGGCTTCTAGTTTTCAGACTGGCCCCATATAGCGGGCCTCAGCTCAGGACGCACAGCACACAGCCAAGCTTCGGGATCCACAGCACACAGCCAAGCTTCGGGATCCACAGCACACAGCCAAGCCTCTGGACTCGCAGCATGTAGCCAAGCCTCTGGACTCACAGCATGCAGCCAAGCCTCAGGACTCAGCTAAGTCTCCTGAGCTCCAACACGCAGTCAAGCTTACTGAGCTTCAGCCAACCGCGGCCGGGTCTACAGAGCCTCAGATGGTCGCCGTCGGACCAACTGAATCTCATCACGACACGGAGGAGCCCGCGGGCTGCCTCCACTTCCACACCATGCTTCGGAGGAGCCCACGGATGGGCTGCCTCCATTTCCTTGCCATGCTCCGGAGGACTCCGAGGGCGGGCTGCCTCCACGACCTGGTCAAGAGCACCTGCTTAGTTTCCTCTGGGGGGTGCTACTGGAACTACGGGCTGACACATTACAGCCTGACTCTGTGACTTACTCTTTGTCTGACGCTTTGCCTGACACACCACTGCCTGACTCTGTTCTAGGCACGACTGACCAGTTTCCGGAGGGATCTGGAGATGGGCTACCTCCACGACTAGGTCCTGAGCACCTCCTGGTTTTCTTCTGGGGGGTGTCCTTAGGGCTGATGCCTGACTTAGGACCACCTGACTCTACGCCTGAACCACAGCCTGACTATGTGGCGCTTGAACCGCCGCCTGACTTTGTGGCGCCTGAGGCACCATCGCCTGACTTTGTGGTGCCTGACGCACCACCGCCTGACTTTGTGGCGCCTGACGCACCCCCGCCTGACTTTGTGGCGCCTGACGCACCACAGCCTGACTTCTTTCCTTGGGCGCCAGACTTTACGACTGACTATCCGCCTGACCGTGCGCCTGACGACACTATGCCTGGGTCCGAGCCAAACGCCAGGACCAAGTTTTCTGGGTTCCAGCCTGGGTCCACGCCGCCCGGGGCCAAGTCTTCAGGGGGCTCTCCCCGGGGGTCCAAGCCGAACGCCAGGAAAACCAAGTCTTCAGGGTCTCTGCCTGGGTCCAAAGCCCCCCGCCCAAGTCTTCAGGGTCTCAGCCTGGGTCCAAGCCGGACGCCAGGGCCAAGTCTTCAGGGTCTCTGCCTGGGTCCAAGCTGGACGCCAGGGCCAAGTCTTCAGGGTCTCTGCCTGGGTCCAAGCCGGACGCCAGGTTCAAGTCGCTGAGGATCTTGTTTCGTGGCTTCACCAGACCACGCCACAGACCTCCGGGACGGTTGCTCCTTTGCCGCTGGGCTCCGGATCAACAACCACTTCGCTGCAGACCACTGGACCATCGGCTCCTTCTTCGCTGGCCTTGCTGCCGGCTTCCTGGCAGCCTGCATCCGAGGCGCAGACCTCTGAGCGCCTGCATCCTCGCCGCAGACCTCTGAGGCGCCTGCCTCTACGCTGGCTTCGTCGCCTCAGCCCTCCGGATCATTGGCCTCTTCGCTGGCTTTGTCGCCTCAGGCCTTTGGATCATCGGCCTCTTCGCTGGCTTTGTTGCCTCAGGCCTCCGGATCATCGGCCTCTTCGCTGGCTTCATAGCCTCAGGCCTCCGGATCATCGGCCTCTTCGCTGGCTTCGGCGCCTCAGGCCTCCGGATCATCGGCCTCTTCGCTTGCTTCGTCATTGCAGGCCCCCTGATCATCGGCCTCTTCGCTGGCTTCGTCATTGCAGGCCACCTGATCATCGGCCTCATGGATTTTTTTTTTTTTTGTCTCTGTTCTCGTTCCTGGAGATTATGGACTCTTGTTTTGTTTTGTTTATTGGGAGTATTTTTGTTTTGGACTATTGCTCCCCTTCCAAGGCCTCCCTCCACCCATCCGGGTCAGGTTATTTTGTGTTTTGGACTCTGGCCCTCCTCCAAGGCCTCCCTCCGCCCACCCTGGTCGGGTTGTTTTGTTTTTTCTTTTTGGGACTTTGGCGTCTGGTTGCTAAGAGGTCGTCTAGAATCCGACCTTGAGGGTGGGGTTATGTCACGGTGTGACATTTTGGACTTTGTTTTAGGGTTTCTTGTGATGGTTTATTTTGTCTAGATGTTTTCTCTTATTTTTATTAGTTTGTTTTGCTCCCTCCTCCCCCTCCTGGTTGTTTTGTTTTTTTTCCCCCCATTAAGTTTTCCTTATGGTTTTTTCCTTTTTACTTCGTATGGTTCTATTATTATGATTAGTCTCTGTATTATGGTTCTTTGTTCTCCTGGATTCTTTTATAATATTTTCGTGTCTTTATTTATGGTTTTTAAGTATTTGTTCTTATCACAGCTTTAGTTATGGTTTACGTTCTTCTTGTGGGCTCTTTGTTTAGTCTTAGGTAATGGTTATTTTTTTCTTCTAGTTTCTCTGTTTACTTTAGTTCATAGGTATTCTTGTTCCTTCCCTCCTCCGATTTATTATCTTGCTTGGTTGTGTTTTCTGTTTATTGTTTTTTAGTCTTTTCCACTCCTCGTCAGCCTTTTTTTTGTTTTCACCTTTTCCCCCTTCCCCCCCTCCTTGTCGCACCTGTTCCTTGTTCCCCTTGATTACCTGCCTTTGTCTTTTCCCCAGTATATTAGTTTTTATTGGTTTTCTTGTTTTTTTCTGGTTCCTTTTTTTCTGACCCCTCGTCCATACCCTTGATTATGCTTTGTTTGTTTTTGCCTCGCCTGGAATTTTTTGCATGAGAGAACCTGCTGTATTTTGTGAGTTTTTTGTATTTGGACTCTGGTTCGTGCCTGCAGGGTTTTTGCATTTGTTTGGGCTTTGTAAATAAACCGTTTTGGATTTACAAAGATGATTTTTCCGAGCTCTTGTCTGCACTTTGGTCCGACCCAAAACCACATCGTGACACAAAACTGGGCCCACCCAGCCTCCATTGCTCTTGTGTTGAGTATTGGGACATGCTGTGTAGAGATTAGAGGTTTTCTCTTGGATTTCTTGACATGTCAACTACTTTATCAATCTGCCAGTGGAACATGCCATGCGGGGGAATCGGAGTTCTCCATTGTTTTCTTCCAAATAGTTTTTGTTGCCTGACATAATCACTTATGTTCTGATGCTCACTTGTCTATATCAGTCCCAACTTTCCCTTAAAGTACACTCCCCATGTGTTGGAGTTGGTATACACTATAGCATATGGTTAGAGAGTAAGAATGCAAAGTTAAAATTACCATAACTAAGCATTTGAAAGGGTATTCTTTTTGTTAAAAATTATTTGTATGCAAAATCTGTTGTGAACATTGAAAAAAACATTTTTAAGGATTTATTTATTGATGTTTTCTTTTTATTAAATATGACTTTAGCTTAGTTTAAAACCATCACAGTTGTTTGTTGTGAATTATCTTTCTACTGAGGCCTCCTAAAATTGAATTTTAGTGCACTATACTCGTGCCATTTTTCTGTCTTCAAGAGTAATGTCCATTTTCTATTTCTCTCTGCCACTGTCAGGTGATTTGATGCTTTATTCAGCTTTTTGGCCTGCAACTGATGAGGCCTTGAGACCGGTCACAGCTCTGTACACAGCATTTCTGCACTGTCAGTTTCAGGCATTTCAACCTTTCCATTTTTTTTTCTTGCCTCACACTCTCTTATTTAGCAGCACGACTACAGCTTTGATAGTGCTTCTTTTAATAATTGTACTAATGGTGAGATGTCTTTATCAATATTTTAAAGATATTACCCATTAAAATGTTTTCCTTTGTTTCTGCGATGATTGTGTGAGACAGACTAAGTGTGGTGCAGTCACACTGAGTTGCCTCACATTCATCATTATTGTTTTTTTTACCTTAATAATGTCTCTTTTATGATGTGTAATGTTTGTGGTGATTAATACCATGTGATTAAATGTTCAATCAGCTCTGATCATGGCACTGAAAAGATTTATTGAGATAGTGGTTGAAATCTAGACACGGATGTTTAACCACATTTATAGAAAAAAGAAAACAATGAAAAGTAACAAAAAAAAGATGATCTCTTAGCCTCAATGGAGGCCATGTATTTTTCAAAATTTTTCAATTCTTGGTTCAACCGCATGCCGTCTTCAAATGAACAACCATCAGATGTTATAGATAAATGCTGTTGATGAGCCCCAATGTAAAAGGACTTGTTAGAGTTTAGACAAAAGCAAAGGCTGGACCCTTTGCAGCTGTTAAGAGAGATGATTGTGAACCTTGCTAGCCTGCGAGCTGGACCCAGTAAAGAGCCTCGAGGTTTTCTTCAGTCTCTTGAATTTCTCCTTCATATAACCTTTACTGTGCTTTTTTTAACCCACAAATTTTCTGTCATTCCATAGTCACACATTAGTCATATTTGTGATGTTTTCCTTTGATGTCTGTTGTGGCCATCTCTCCTTTTTCAGATACACTTTGTCCTCTGGTGCTGTTTGACACTCTGATTGCAAGTCAAATATACAATGGAGGGCAGAGAAAGGATGTAAATTACTTCAACTGATCATTTGTCTAAAACAAGATCAACCAATTTATCTTCTTATCTTGTCAATCAATAAAACTCTTCAGTGCTTTTCAAAGCCTTCATACCTCAGGATGCCATTTCATTGACTTGTTTTTTTCCCTCTGTGCACTTCTGTCAGCTAAATGGTATTGTTGCATGAGTAGTCGCACACAAGGAGGCTTAACGAACATCAGGCGCACAGCACTCGATGGAAAAAAAACACTCTATTAATTAATGGTGTAATTAAGGTTTTGTCATTGACATGGCACTGCCTGACAGGGATAGATGGGGTACTTGGTCCTGCACCAGGCAGCCTCACATTGCATAATGAATGGCAGCTATTACCTCCCGTTTGGGTGGTGATGGGGCCACCTGCAAAGGCCTGTCTTCCCAACCTCTCCTTCATTCCATCGCCAACCCTTTATCTGCTCCCAGCAGTTTGACTTCCTCTTTCTGACCTTATCCTTCATTTCGCAACCTCCTAATTTAACACACTGTCTCTCCTTGTGTTCATGCATTTGTACTAGACCCTGCTGCTGTAACTGCCTGAAATTAATGTCAGGTAATTTAACTAGAGTATTCCCCTTGCCATAACATTTCTGTCAGCAGTTAGTGTCAACCATGTACATCGTTTATTAGATTCAAGCTGGTAAAAATACTCCCACCACAATAATTTGCTGTCCATTGGGGTTGCTATGCTGACAATTTTTCAAGCATCCATGGACAAAAACAAGTTTTTCTCTGACAGCCACCAGAGTATGGTTTGAATTCAGTCATATAAATGCCTCCATCTCTGCAGGAAAACATATACACAATACCACCATCAACTGCATAACTCTCAAAACATTTAAATATTCCTGCTATATGATAAAGAAGCTTTTGTAAACTCTAATTGAACACCTAAACAAAAAGGTTCCACAGGGTTACAAGGGCTACCACCACTGAAACCATTATTCTAAGGAATGATGTGTTAAGCTGTTGGTCTGCAACCACAGAGTCAAATAAAAATTCTCCCCCTTTGAAAATGCTCATGAAATGGTTGCAGCAGTAAGCTGTGGCAGCTCAAAGGGTGCTTAGTACTGAATTGCATCTAGCCCATGTCTTAAACAAAATCACATTTAAAAGTCAGAAAAATATTTGCTTTCACATGCAACAGTTTTTCCTTATAAGTCAGCTGAAAGTGTTTAATTAACATCAGCAGCTCAGTGTTTAATTATTAAAATAAAAAGGTGAGATGATATTAAGGGGGACATATCACGCAAATATCCACTTTTTTAGCCCTTATATAGATTTTGTTGTGTATGAGTGCAGAAAAGTTTAATTTAGTCTCTCCACATGCTGCATAGATTTTTTTATGTCCATTTAGTTTTCTTTATTTACATTTTTGAACTGTGACTTCACTATAAATGATGTATAACATCTAAACAAGGCCAATGTCACAAATCCAGCATTTTTATTATTCACTGCGATTTTGTAGTCCAAGTTAAAATATAATAAAGCTGGAAGTGGATAAGTCTAAATGTTTGGTTGTTGCGTGTATTAACCCAAAGAATTCATTACATTGTGCCCTAGTATCAGAACCTCTACAAAGGGCCAGGTTTAATTTTGAACGGCTCCCCTTGGTAAATACTTCGTAGAACAAACTTCATAGAACAAACTTTCAAACTGCAAGCAGGACTTCTCAAAAATGTGTATCCTTTGTAATCTTTCACAACAACAGCATTATATATGTTGCTACAGTGTTTAAATGTGTAAACTGCAGAGATTTGCATTGCTATTAACTTGCATTACTAATAGTAGTTGCCCTACTCACCAAGAGCATGATCTTCAAAATGTTTGAATGTAAACAAACTACCGGAGTTGTCGGAGCACGAGCCGGGTGAGTGGTGGCGGGAGGGGTGTGAATGAGTTGGCGGAGGTAAACACAGCTGTTTAGAGCCGTATTTCGATGTAAGTCTGACAGTGGCTGTCAGCTTTTCTAGGTCTTAAAAGTGATATTTCATGGTATAACTGTAGCTTTTAGTAATTTCATGCTTTTAAATGTTTTACTATTTTTTAGCACTTTAAGATACTTATATAAATGTAATTTATTATTGTTTTTTTATTTTGTAATATTTGTATTGCATTCAACTTCATGAATTCAAACTTCATCTTCCTTTTACAGAAGCTCTACTCTCCGACATTCTCTAAATTGAAACCCATATGCAATTTTTGTTTTTTTTGCTCAAGCAATGTAGCGCTCACTATTTGGAACGTTTGGTGATCAGGCCCTAAGTCTCAAATCCCACTGCTTTTCTAAGTTGGAGTGAAGTTGGTTTAGTTGACATTCCTATATCTATAAGTGATATACTAATGGGGAGTGAAAGGGAAGTTTTCTTTTCTGCTGTCTCAGCATGCATGCTTAGTATGAAGGATTACTGCAAAGTCAACAACAAAAGGCAAACTAAAGGACACTGTCACTACATGCTCATTCAAAAAGGGGGTGAATGCCCATTTAGTGACTTTATGCAATCTGACAGATATCCTTAGATAACTTTTTAACCAATTTAAGTAATAAGCTGAGTTTTACTACCTTGTGTGATAACTAAGATCACGTTTGAATGTATGCAACTGAAATCTTGAAATCTGTCTGTATGATTGATTAAATTGAATAAACGAAACTGAATAAATCTCACATAAATATCACAGAAAACTATTAAAATACATTGGAATTTGTGGTTTTAATGCAACATAATGTGTAAAAGTTCTCAGGTTATGAATACTTTTGCTGGCTAGATATTACTGCCTCTTCTTCCTCGGTCTTTATTGAAGTTGTTAGTTTTCTCTGTGGCTCCTTTTATTTTCTAAAGGGCTCCAATTTTTCTAAATTTCTATTT